>CATKHJ010582845.1:0-16347 GCA_949750685.1 Vernicia montana | reverse complement strand
AATTTCAAATTAAATTTAAATTGATTAAAGAATAATATTGATCATTTAAATAAAAAATTATATAAATATTTAAAAAATTAAATATTTAATATTTATATAAAAATTTAAATAAAAATATTAAATCGAACCAAATTAAATTATCCGCGGCAAAAAATAGACGGAGGATAAAAGGACAATCTTAACCTATTGTCCAAAAAGTGCATGACAAATCATTAGCACAATAAAGTGCATCATCAAGTTCACCATTATTTTATAATTTATTAATATTATAAAATAGATATTCGATCACTGAATTATTAATTTAATAATATAACGGCGTATTTACAAGGACGAAGAGTTTTGTTTTGTTGTTGATTAAAAGTCCAAATATCCCATGCCACTTTTTTCCACACGGAGGGAAAAGTAAGCAACCGGTTGTGGAGGTTGACGACAGTTTATATATAATGGCACAAGGATGACACACAAATTACGACAAACACACAGCACCTTAACTTAAAAACAAGGTGTAAATAAATTGTACGTGCATGCTACATGCAAAATATTTTACCAAATATTTTACGAAAAATTAAAAATTATATATGCATACATATATATATAATTATTTTACTTAAAATCGCAAAATCATATAATTCTTATTATTTATATAAAATTAGTAATAAATCAAAATTATAAAATTCTCTTTAAAAAAAATTATAAAATTTATTTTATTTTGAAGAGTTTTTTTTTTAAACAAAAAGAGTATTTTATTAATAATAATTAATAAGTACAATTTAAAATAAAGAAGTAAACTTGACTACATTTAAAAATACATATAAATTTTATTATAAATATGAATTTTTCCTATGAGTTTCATTGATCTTATTGACAGAACAATTATATACAATACATTGACTATATTTGGCATATCGACAAGAAACACATTACACTCGATGATTATACTGAGTCACAAATCAACTTCATTATCATTTAACAAGTCTGATCTTCTAAAAATCATACTCAAATTTCTCATAACTCTCATAATAAAAGACAAACAAACTCTCATAAAAAAATAAAAAAAAAAACAAGTAAACTCTTATCAAGAAAAACAAAACAAAAGACTCATAATATATCATCAGCAAAATTAACAAACTAAAAAAAATAAATTTAACATAAGAATCTAATCGGATTTTCAACCAATTAAAATCTTCATTGCTGGAAAATCTTTATTTATCTCATAATGTTGAAACGTTTTTAGCAGCTATGAAATCTTACTTCACACATATTTGATTTGCCATCTGTTAATTCATATTTACTACTAAAAAAAATAAGAGATTTTACTATTAAATTTATAAATTATAACCAACTCATGCAAATAAAATGAAAATATGATTTAATTATTTATTGACTGGAAAAAAAAACTATAAGAGAAAAGAAGGAAAAAAGATAGAAAGCAAAAAGTTGAATTTGCTATAATCAATAGCAAAGATAAACCGTCAACAGCAGCAAAAAAAAAAAAAAAATCAAGAAGAGATCTCTATGAACGACAATTAAAGTTAGGTTAACAATCTTTTATATTTAAAATATTGGTGTTTCAGAAATTTATTATTATTTTGAAGAGTTATTATTCTTACAAATTAGCAAGACATTTTATAATAAAAATTAATTTGAAGGCACCCGACAAGTTTGATTTGCATTGTCTAATCATCAACATTAATTAACAGTGCATTTGATTTAAAAATTCATAAATTTTATAATTAGTTTTAATTCTAAACTTAGTTAATCTTAAGCTTAATTAAAAAATTATTTATAATAAATCTTGTTTGATATAAACATTTTAATCTATAATATAAACTAAACAATTAAGAAATAAATTAAAAAACAAGTCATTTTTTAGAAATAAAGTAAAAAATAAAATTATTTTAGAGATTAAAATTTTATAAATCATGAGATTAGTAATCCTACTAAAGATAATTTGCTAAAAACATAAGAGCTAGATTTTAAATAAGATTGGTCTCATAAACTAGCAAAACCTTGAGGTTATTAAACTCAACTTGTATCATATGTATTAAATATAATGTATATTAATATTATAATTTAGTTAAACATTCTCATAAACCAAATTCACTGTATCAAATAAGGATCCATAAATTCCCAGCATAAAGAAAAATTATTTCAATTCCTAAATAACTTATCTTTATATTTGAAAACATTATATTAAATATAAGAAAAAAAATCAAATTGAATTAAACTGAAATATACACAGAAAAAATCTAACAGTAAGATGATATTTGATAACATTATTTATCATTTAAAATTAAAATTTTCAGCACTTAATCGTCTTAAATTTGTTTGATAACTACGTCTTAAAAATTTAAATTAAATCAAAAATCATTTAAAATGATAAGTAAATTTTTAACTTCAAATTTATACTGAATGTAATAAGTAATTAAATTTTTAAATATTTTTATTATTTAAAAATTATATCACTTATTTTATTCAGTATATAAATTTTAATATTTAAATTTTCAACATTTAATTTTTAAATTTATCAAATATCATCTAAAATGAGCATATTCTCCTCCTCTTGTCTCAAACGTGGCATCGTATAAAGTGCATGACAATTACCAATTTGTAACTTATCATTGGTTACAATAAAGTGTAAAAGATACTTATCAATTGACTTATTATAAAAAATAAAAAAATTATTAAATAGAACGGAAACATATTTTATTCTATAAAATTAGATAGATATGCAGTCATTTGTTTACCACATAGAAGAACCTTGGGATAATAGGAGGAAAAAAAGTGTCACCGGATGCAAAGGTCAACAGCACTCTAAATTGGACCCACAAATACAACACGAACACTTTTAAATTCGGGCCACGAGCACTTTCCGTATGATTCAAGTAAAAAATTGTACGTGCATGTCACATGCAAAATATTTTAATTGCATGACACTTTACATGAAAGAAAGAAAAAAGAAATATTATATTACATTCAAAAATATTTTATGTGAATACGTAAATATACATGTAAAATATTTTATAGAAAAATAAAAATTATATATACATAACAAACAAATTATTTACATAAAATTAATTATATATTAAAATTGTTGCATTTGTTGTGCTATTTGCAAAACAATTTAACTTATGAGTTATCAAATTTACATTAAATAAAAAGGCAAAAAAAAATTGAGGCACACAGAAAATCTCTTTTACCACCACCAAACTTCCATTAGTAAACCGTGCACTAATTCTATTGTATAAAAAAAAAAAAAACAAAGGGGAGGGGACCACTAACGGCGTAAGTGACCGTCCTGTCAAGGGCTTGGAGGTTAACGGAAGTGAACAAAACCTAATAAGAAATGTAGCCACATTGGTCCCATCGATCGCCAGCCCTAACGGTAGGTTGACGGAGTCAAAGCAAAATCCTATTATAGACATTTGACACGCTCTCACGTGCCAAATGTCGAACATGCGCTGCCACGTATGGTCTCTGTGTTTTCGGTTTGCTCACGTGTTTCAGTCTTCCCTTGACGCTTCGCACGCCGTGGTCATTGGCCATTTTAATTGGACAATTTTGCCCCTACGTATTATTCAGTTCCCAAAAGTAGATATATACGTATACTTTAATTAATCTTTTAAAGCCCATATCTAAGATCCAATTATCAATTTTAGCAACAAGACACAAAGGTAATGAAAGAAATTCATTTTATAAATACTTTGGCTTGTTTACCGGGAAAAGGAGTTATCAGTTCAAAGAGCTGTGTGAATATATATAAATACATATATATCTATAAAAGCTCTGGTCTTTGTGTTTGGTTTCTTTTACCTATTTTCTCTCTTTCACAGGAAAAAAAAAGTTTTTCTTATTTTTCTTGGCTATCAAGTGAGTGAAACAGATCTCCGGCATTGACTCAATCCTCAGGTGACTCTGTTACTGAAAGAATTTCTTTTCTTTTTTTTAATAAATATATTATAATATTTTCTGTTACATTAGTCTAGCAACAAAGGAGAATAAAATGGCATTATCTGTGGAGATTACTCAGAGAGAATCTGTTGGGATTTAGTTGTTTCTGCTTATTGATATAAATATAATTTTTTTTACTAGGAAAACCCAAATTTTTAATTTACATAAACTTATGGAGAAAATCCTTTCTGGGTTGAATCTCTTACCATTTGATGGAGCAACTGCAGTGTGGTTAAGAGATCTGCTAGCTGAAAAAACTGTTTTTGGAGCATTTTAAGACATTTTAAAGAATTAGGAAAATTTGGCAGTGTCGCTGCTGTTATTTACCAAAAACAGGGTTCTGTTTCTCTTCTGTTTCTTTGCTTCTTAAACTGCGAAAATTGTAGTTACTATACTGATTTCGCCTCAGTTTTTTTCTAGCAGGAAGTTCCATAAAATGGGGCTGAGGATTTTCCCAGAAAATCACAATCCGCCATAAAATAAAAAATAAAATTATAGGAAGACTAAACTTTGCAGAGCAACTGGTACACAGTTTTGGTGAAAGACGAGCAGGACTGGGAGCTAGGAAGGGAAGGAAAGCTTAAATTTTTAACCAGTTACTCTAGCAAAGATATGGATGTAGACAGAGAGAACCAAAAAGAGTTGCAGGTTGATGATTCATGGATTCCAAAAACTCCTTTTAAGCCTATTCTACCAAAACCACAGGTGATCTACACAAACAGGGAAGGAAACCAGCTGGACCAAACAAATGGGTTGGGATCAAAGGGGTTTTCTCAAGAAACTAGAGATGGAATATTGGGTGCATGTTTAGATTCTGCCAGTGGCAACTCAGAGGCGGCTTTAGAAGCAAGAAAGGGCATTGCCGATGACACTTCTGAAACATGCAAACAATTTCCCATCAAAGGCACGGAAAAATGTAACTTTACCTCTCTCTTGGCTCTTCAACATCAGGCCTCATCAGCATCCACAAGAGCAGCATCACATAGGATTCAACCAAATCGTCCATGGCTTAATGGCAATTACAGATTGGAATCCCAGTGTAAGCATAATCCATTTTTGTTGCTGGGCTTTTATTTTAACTGCAGGCATCACACACAAGCTCATTTAATTAGTTCACTATTCAAAATCAAATTCTTTTAGGGGTTCTAGAGTTTGAAGACCGATGAAAAAAGTAACTGAAATTATAGCTTTAAACATCACATGAAGGTTGCAGTATAGCATAACCATTTCTTCTTTCTTTCTTTTTTTTTAAAGAATTGTTTTCCTTGCACTTGTGAAAAAAAATCACAATTTCATTCCCTTGAATTGTTTGTGTCAAAAAGATAGAATCAACTAGGATTTAAAATTATTTTTCCAGGCGATTGCCAAGATAAGCTTTTAAGTTACAAAGTTTTTATTCCTGATTAATCTGAAATTTACAGTACTATCACAGATGACCTTCCCATTCCTCATGGACATGCTTATGACCTTAACTTACCTCCTGGGGGAACAGCAGATTTATTTTCTAGTAAGACCACCTCCCAGATCGTTCCTGTAACACCAGAGAAGTCTTCCAGTGTAGAATGCAGACAAGTCACTCAAATGCAAAATTTATGTGCAGATGAAAGAGTGAATGAGGGAAGAAATGAGGAGAATGAAACTGCTATCACAACAGTTGACACGAGCAGGCTCCATACTGACACACAACTCCAACATCTAGCAAAAGATTCATCAATTGCCGCTGTTTGTGCATTAATCGAAGAGCATCAAAATCCTGAAAAGGATAGCAGCCATGCTATTAGCCTGAGTGAAACACCACAGCAGAAACCTAGGAGGAAAAAGCACAGGCCAAAGGTAATCACAGAAGGCAAACCTAGAACTCAAAAACCAGTGACCCCAAAGCCTGCTCCTACTACAGAAAGTCCAACTGGTAAAAGGAAGTATGTGAGAAAGAAACCACTCAACATTACCCCAACCACCTCCCCAGAAGAATCTAAAGAAACTCCAACAGGTAAGAGGAAGTATGTGCGAAAGAAACCACTCAACAAAGACTCAACAACTCCCCCAGTAGAAGCAACTGGACAGACTACTGATTCAAAAGCACTTGAGCCTGCCAATAAGTCATGCAGAAGGTCCTTAAATTTTGACATTGAAAGACAACCTGAAGATGACAGCTCCAAATGTCAGCCAAATTCTCATGAAGATTCTCAACCACAAGCACAAGATGGTAGTGGAGGAAATCAATCAAAATCAACTGTGGCTATTGGGCAAGGAATAGAAGTGATGGTAGAAACCACGCAAGCAGGCATTGCCTATGATCTTACTCATTCGGTGAATCAAATGCTTAGAGATTATATCTCAATGCCTGAAAAACAAACACCAAGCACACCACTTCCAGCAAAGACTTGCCCCACTAGGAGAAAACGGAATGGCAATTTCCAAGAGAGTCATGCCAAAGCAGAAGACCAAGTGGCTGTTCACACTGTACAGCAGAACAGCAGACAGATCATGTTGCAAGCTGACACTCAACTGCCTCCAGTTAACCCAAATGGCTCCAACTGCAGCACCTGCACAACTTTGACCAAGAAAGGACGAGCAAACGGATCAAACAGGAAGCTTCTCAGTTTCATTCAACAGCCAGACACCTGCAGTACAAATCTAACTGGGATTCACTACAATGCTTTATCTTCATACCAGACCATGTCTTGGTTACACTTTCCAAGTATTTTCAAGAAAAAGAGGACTGAAAAGGGACAAAATTCAACCACATCCAGCTCATCTTGTGCGACTGCTGCAAAAGACATTGTGAGAGTAGAAATAACATGCCCACAAAAGGATGTCAGAGGAGATCCTTCTACATCAATCGCCAATGGCTTCATTTCTGCACCCTATTCTAATGCTAATGGAATTCCTGGTGCACTTGGAGAAACAGGAGGCCTTCAGTATAAACTGCAAACTTCTGGTTCCAGCTTAAGTCAAAAAGAGAGGTCAACAAAAAAGAGATCCAGAGGCCCTACTCGGCGTCGGGACTTGGCTTCACTAACCAAAATTGCACGGACTGCAATGCATCCAACCTATGCAGGCAGACAAGTACCAGTAGATTCTAATGTGATGCAAGCTGGGGGGCCCAATAGACCTCATCAATGTATAGAAGCTCTAGTTGCAGAGGTGCGTGGAACATTGACAACAAAGAAGCGAACTAAGAAGAGAGTCTTTCTTGTTAATTCTGCATCATCCAGTACAAATGGGGAGCAATCACATGGAAAAATAATCTTGTACAACCAGAACCAATTCTCAGCCAAGTCATTAGGTACTTAAAACAAGAACTATCTACAATATCTAAATAAGGTCAAAATAAGAGCTGTGTTCAATAGATAATTATTTTCATATCTTTGATGATCTAACTATTATATCAAGTGCTTTTCTCCTTAACTTAGCCATTTGATGCAGGTGCTCCTCCAGAAGTGATGTGGAAACAGATGTTTTCTATTGATGCAGTAATTGAACAATTACAGCAGTTGGACATTAATAGGGAAAGTACTAGTTTTATATATAAAGAACAGAATGCACTTGTTCCTTACAGTATTTCAAATGAACAACAAAATGCACTGGTCCTTTATAGAAGAGACGGAACTATTATACCCTATACTGATCCATTTGAACCCATCAAAAAACGCCGTCCACGACCTAAGGTTGAGCTAGATGAAGAAACTAACAGAGTATGGAAACTTTTGATGGGAAACATAAATAGTGAAGGCATTGATGGAACTGACGAAGAGAAGGCAAAGTGGTGGGAAGAAGAACGAAAAGTGTTCCGTGGGCGTGCAAACTCATTTATAGCACGGATGCATCTTGTACAAGGTACCAATACAATTTTCCTAAATTTGCTTTCTTTGGAATAGCCAAGTACTAGTCTAGGAAAGATAGGCTACGTGAACTGAAAATTTTCTGTTATCAAATCTATAAGCTAAGTACCTTGTAGTGACATGAAAATGTCAGTGTTAATAGGCTTTGCATATATGAAGTATGGGCTATTTAGATGTCTCGTACTATATGCAAAGTGTTTCCATACTGACATACGAAAAAGTCACTGGTGATTTTCAGCCATCACAGGTAGTTAGAACTGAAAATTCACTGCCATCAAACTGTAGCCAATCAGAAATAATTGGTCCATCCAGAGATTTGGAAGACTTTGGTATAACTTCAGTGACAGAGAAGAACTGAGGGCCTTATAAATGCAGAACATTTTGGAAAATTTAAAATGCATAGTTTAGCTATTCTGTGATCAGTATGGCATAATGGCACTATTTGACAACCAAAATAGCATACAATCCACTAGCAAGGAAGGAATCTTATTATGATGTCATTTCTGCAGGGGATAGACGCTTCTCTCAATGGAAGGGATCAGTCGTGGACTCGGTTATTGGAGTATTTCTTACTCAAAATGTCTCTGATCATCTTTCTAGGTAAAAATGAGTTTCCAACATGATTATATTATAGTATGCAAGTAGAAAAAGTGCAAAAAGAAAACTTCTTACCTGTTCATTTTCTGCAGTTCTGCATTTATGTCAATGGCTGCACGCTTCCCCCTAAAGTCAAAGAGCAATAATAAGCCATGCTATGAAGATAGGATGAGTTCAATAATTGAGAAACCACCAATCGTGTGCATACCAGATTTAGAAGATGCCATAAAATGGAATGAGATGTCAAATCAATCAATTTGTGACCAAAGTTCTATGACCCTCCATGAGTCTGAGCTTGATGAAGAAAGAGAGGTAGTCAACAGCAATGAATCCTCTACAAGCAGTACTGGCATTGTTAGTTCCAGAAGTGGTTTGGAAACATGCTATGACTCAAGATCGACGACCACAGAGATCATCAAGACAGTAGATACTTCTTATATAGGAGAAATGAGAAGAGCTACAAATGACGCACTTTCATCTCAAAATTCTGTGGTTTCATCACAAAACTCTGTGGATTCACCAAGTGCTCAAACCACTGAAAGAAAAGAAGCATTCTCAGGGAACAATTCAGAAACAGAAGATCTAACCGATGGATCCAAGTTCAATAGTTTGACCAGCTTTAGTTCTTTTATGGAGCTTTTAATAAAGGCTGGATCTAACAAGCTACATGAAGTTCACAGTCCTGGCAATGGAATTGTCTCATCTGATCAGAACTCAAAAGATGACTTTAACAAAACCCAAAGTGCGGGAAATGACTTCCACATGCCAAAGATATACAATGCAGATAGTCCTAAAAGCTCCTTGGAAGTATCTGCAGCCCCATTCAATAACTGTCATTCGCGTCTTATTTCCAACTTGGGAGGCCTGAAAGGCGAGTGCTTTAAGACGGTTACTGAGGAAACAAGATGTTATGAAACCTCCAAGAACAGCAGAAACAATATGAAAGAACAAAGTTCCTTTACAGAAGAATCTGCCAGTCAAATTACAGATGAAAATAATCTGATGATAACTGTTCAAGCATCAAGATCTCCAACTGCAAATGACCCATCAAGCAGCAAGATTCACAAAGGAAAGAATATGATCATCCATACTCAAAGTGGACTTGTTGAAGACCTTGTCATTGCAAGCATATCACCAAATCAGCTACACAACAATGAAACGCAGCAAAAATTGCACTTGCCAAATCTGTCAGGAGAAACCTTAAATACTATAGAAAGTGGCAGGGCACTTAATCAGGAAGAAAAGAATTCACAGAAAACAACAGAATCAAACTTGATTGAGCAAGGCTGTTTAGAAATTAAGGAGATTAACGAGATGAATGCTGCTACCAGAAAAGCAAAAAGTAGAAGGGTTGGAAAGGAAATAAGAGATGACATTAATTGGGATGACTTGAGAAAACAGGCAGAAGCAAATGGTAGAAAAAGAGAAAGAACACCAAACACAATGGATTCACTGGATTGGGAAGCTGTAAGATGTGCAGATGTTCATGAGATTGCCCAGACTATCAAAGAGCGAGGGATGAACAACATGCTTGCAGAACGAATAAAGGTACAAATATTACATTCCAGAACAAAATTTTATGATGTTTGTTTTACTCACTGGTATCAGTTGACATTAACCAATATATATCAACCAGGATTTCCTTAATCGAATAGTCAGAGAACACGGAAGCATCGATCTGGAATGGTTAAGAGACATTCCTCCTGACAAAGCAAAGTAAGCCCAGAGCTTTAATTCTTAAGTCAGTTGAACAAATTAATATGCTACAGCAGTTAGCCTATCACCATGGAACGACTGTTTTGCTACTAATATCACATTATGAGCACAAAATATCTTGTTTTTTTGGTCTATTGAAATATATATTTAAATGCAACATGTTCTTGCAGAGAGTATCTGCTAAGCATAAGGGGATTGGGACTGAAAAGTGTGGAGTGCGTACGGCTTCTGACACTACATCATCTTGCTTTTCCAGTAAGTTTTAACTAAGTTTAACATCTATCAGAAATAAATGGAACATATCTCACCTATTATCACTGTATAACAGGTTGACACAAATGTCGGACGCATAGCTGTGCGATTGGGCTGGGTCCCCCTTCAGCCACTGCCTGAATCACTTCAGCTGCACCTTCTAGAGATGTTAGTATTACAAACTAAGAGACTATTAATGTACTCACAACACATTACTAATGTTGTTGTCCCCAAATAGGTACCCGGTGTTGGAATCAATTCAAAAATATCTTTGGCCACGACTGTGCAAACTCGACCAAAGAACACTGTAAAGACAAATTCCACTTGATGTTAACACCCTGATTTATGAATACAGCTAACATACAAATTGTCAAGTTATTCTTAAATAAAATTGTTTACTAATCCATTGCAGAATCAATTAACAGGTATGAGCTACACTACCAGATGATCACATTCGGAAAGGTGCATTTTACTTTAAACCTGAAATTATATGTTCACTTCTCTGATTAATGAGAAGCAAAGTTAAGAAGGGAGGCTGTTTGAGATTTATGCAGGTATTCTGTACCAAAAGCAAACCCAATTGCAATGCATGCCCAATGAGAGGAGAATGCAGGCATTTCGCAAGTGCATTTGCAAGGTTTGCAAGAATCTTCCAATCCTTACTTTGTAGATTGCCATGCTGTTGGAATGGCTGCAAGATGCAGGATTTGCTTCCATAAATACACCACAATCTAGAACAGTTTTTTGGATGTTCATTGTAGAAAGTAAAAAACTATGATGAACAGTCTAAACATGAATCAATTATAGAACTCAAGCTACAAACATCGGAGCTGTAGTCTAGGAATAAGAAACTCAATGTAATTAAGGAAAATATTGAGTATGAATAAGTAATGGAAATAATCAATTTTGTTGATTCTATTGAGCAAACACCATGAGTGAATGACAAAACCACAAAACCCTTATGAAAATCATTCCCTTAAAATGTATGAAAAGCAAGATATGTTGTGTCAACTTACATATGACCATGTTGAGTGCAGCGCAAGACTTTCCCTGCCTGGGCCAGAGGAAAAAGGTATAGTGAGTGCAACTGAAAGCAGAACAAATGAGCAAAACCCTGCTGTGATGGTTGAACAACCGCCGCTGCTTCTACCCAAGGCAACTGAACAATCAGAAGAAAATCAGCTGTCAGCATCAAACCTGCAATTACAAGCAAGATATGGAGTCAGTAATTGTGAACCTATTGTTGAAGAACCATCATCACCAGAACCAGAATGCACACAAGTAACAGAAAATGATATGGAGGATACCTTCTGTGAGGATCCTGAGGAAATTCCTACAATCAAGCTTAATATTGAAGAGTTCACTCAGAATTTACAGAACTATATGCAACAAAATATGGAACTTCAAGAAGGTGACATGTCAAAGGCCTTAGTTGCTTTGACAGCAGAAGCTGCCTCTATTCCTACTCCCAAGCTTAAGAACGTGAGTCGACTGCGAACAGAGCACCAAGTGTAAGTAATCATCGCCCTCATTAAATCTGTTCTCTGTATAAATTGGTACTGGTACTTTCAAAAGGTTTTGATGCTCAGTTGAATTAGGCTTCAAAAAGTGGTTGTTTTACATGCTAATAGGAAAAATGACTTCCAATGCATAATTTTTTTTTCTTCTTTCTCCACATACAGATATGAACTTCCAGATTCGCACCCTCTTCTGCAAGGGGTCAGTTAATTTTGCATCCACCTAAACAAGTATGTTATTTGCCCCAATTGACCAAATTTGTCTTAACGAATGTCTTTTGCTTCTAATTCAGTTGGATAGGCGAGAGCCTGATGATCCATGCTCATACCTTCTTGCCATTTGGACACCAGGTAAGTAAACAACATAGAACCTGCTATGATAAATTCCTTTCTGCACAGTTAGGAACATGACTCAAGCCACTCACAACTTCAGGCTTGGCTCCCCCAAACAACCTGGCTAAGCTTGACTCAGCAATCAAACAAGCCAAGCCAGAACCTTACAAGTGAGCTTTCTGAAAAATATTACACACACACAGATAAAGAGAATAGTCCAAGCCTTGCAGTGCTCAGCTGAAAGCTTAGAAGCTTGACTTGCTACTTGATCATCTGCCACGTTATTAAGGAATAATTGTTATTTAGAGCCATAAATTCTCAATTATTCCAATATAACATTTGCTTGTGCAAAAGCAAATATTTTTAAGGAAGCAGAGTGTGGGAGAGAAAAACCTGGATGCAGATCATTCATATGATGCTGTCTTCTTTAAATAATTGTGAGTACTTTTTAGGATGGATTTCAAGATCTAACTTTGAACAGATTCATTTAACCAGCGCCTAAGTGACAAACCACCATAACAATATTTAGAACCTTTTTTCAGCCATGAACTTTGCAGTAACCTGTTAAAATCAGTTCAATGAGCTGTGATAGCTTTTTGAAATTGAAATTCTCAGTGCCTGTATGAATTGCCATTAACTTTTTTTTTTTCATTAGGTCCAAAGGTTAACACTTAACAGACAAGCTGTTTCAACAGTGCAATAAGCAGAGCCCAATAGTTCCAGTGTTCAGCTTATCTTAGCTCATTTGCACCTCTATGCATAGAAAGTTCAAAAATGATGTTAAATGCAGGCAATGAGTTCAAATTTCTTTACTGTAGTTCTTTAAATTTCTTATCAATTTCTGCTATTAGGTGAAACGGCAGACTCCATTCAACCACCTGAAAGCAGGTGCAACTCACAAGAATATGGCAAACTGTGTGATGAGGAGACATGTTTCTCTTGCAACAGTGTAAGGGAAGCAAATTCACAAATTATTCGGGGGACACTTTTGGTGAGAATATTTATGTGAAAGTTTAATTATGGTCTTGCATGACTCTTACAAATGATGGAACCAGTGTAAGTCAAACACTAATCACAGCTATAACACATCTACAGGTACCATGTCGAACAGCAATGAGAGGGAGCTTCCCCCTCAATGGCACATATTTTCAAGTTAATGAGGTAAATTCACTCCAAAAATGAGCTTATTAGGCTCCTGTCTATCAGCTAGCATCTTTTTAAACTTTGACCTACATTCTATGCAGGTATTTGCTGACCATGATTCTAGCCTAAATCCAATTGATGTTCCTAGATCTTGGATATGGAACCTACCAAGACGAACTGTATACTTTGGGACGTCCATACCAACAATTTTCAAAGGTAAGTCTCTAATCAGATTATTTGTCCTAGCAAATAGCGCAAAGTCTAACACTGGCACTCAAATTTTGTTTTTGGCCCATCAGGTTTGACAACAGAAGGTATTCAACACTGTTTCTGGCGAGGTAAGAGATAATGTCAATTTTCTGCTTTTATGCCATCTTATCAGCTTTAATTTGAAAGGTTAACTGCCTGTATTGTGTTTGTATGTTTGTATGATTGACTACACATGAAAAGGTAGCAAAACCGTGCAACATATGGTAGCACATGAAATTATCATATGCAAATTCAGGTGCACAACATTATTCCACTGCATTTTCCCTAAACTTTATTCAGCAACAAATGCTTCACATTTCAAATTTCAAGACCCTAAGGAACTTGGGATGACGTTGCCCTGGCATCGCCTTGTCTTAAGCCATCAACATTTTACTGACTCACAGTCTCACACCAAAACATTACACATGCACAAGTGAAGGATGGTAAAATATGATACATGTAGTAACTATATTTTTAATCCTACTAACCTTATTGCAATTAAGTCTCTTGAATTGACAATGTTATACATGGGCAATATTTTCAATATAATCTAATTCATATATTCGCAATGCCCCAGTTCTATGTGTGTCAAACTCAACACAGCCTGATAAAGCATCGTCCCAACTCCATAAACCTTAAGAAAACCATCCAAACATGGGCGCCTGACATTAACAGACAAAATATTGGCATCTAGAATATGCAGCCTTTTAAGAGAATTTTTAAGAGCCAGCTTATGAAACTTTATTTGAATGAAAAAACTTATGACCTAACATGTTGACATTGTTGTGCTAACTTTATTAAGTATAGACATGCTTAGATCACTGACAGTATCTACATCAAAGCTTCAACTCTCTCTTAGATGGAAAACTATGTCTAAACCTGTATTGCATCTGCATGCGACTACCAGTCTCTGTATGGAGTAGAGAGAGAGAGAGAGAGCATGGTAATAGTAGTATTTAAAATTTTCATATGCAACTCTCAACCCATACTACATCTGTCCTAGTCAGTTCCCTCTGATTTAATACCTTCGGACAATATGCTCATGAGTTAAAATAGACACATGTATACAAGTTAGTTATAGTTTCCTTAAGCTATATTTAAGCAAATGTTCCAAAAGTCACTTTTTATTAAAAATGGTAATTGTCCTTTTTTTTCCTGGTTGTACTTGATTTACGATTGCTACTCATAATATAAATTTGTTAAAAGTATTCCTTAATTATGTACCCTTTATGAATTGCAGGATATGTTTGTGTAAGAGGATTCGACCAGAAAACACGAGCACCTCGTCCTCTAATGGCCAGACTGCATTTTCCAGCCAGCAAGTTAAACAAGACAAGAGGCAAGGATTTAAATGATTAGAAGACGATGCCCTATGATAATCAATACCATTTCCAGAATGACATATGACAGTGTTTGGATGACAATAACCAGTAGCAGCATCACATTCAATGGATGTAACTTGTTTTTCATGTAAAAAAAGAAGGGAAAAAATCTAGTTGAGTTGTATGATCCCCATAACGTATGAGAATGTAGCGTGTACATGGTTAACAAGGATGTAATTTTATCAATTTTCTTAATGTTATGCTCGTATTTGAGCCATTCTTCTGAAACAACTCACTATTTCTGACATTCTGTATTGCTTAAATACAGATAATCTAAGAGCTAGCTAATCTGACCATGCAAAACCAGCAAAACTTCAGCTTCAAGCAAGCAACAACTAGAGTGAGCAAAACTACAAA
The DNA here is from genome assembly GCA_949750685.1 of Vernicia montana. NCBI lineage: Eukaryota > Viridiplantae > Streptophyta > Magnoliopsida > Malpighiales > Euphorbiaceae > Vernicia > Vernicia montana. The sequence continues at coordinate 1,005 of CATKHJ010582845.1, read as the reverse complement.
ATAAAAATAATTTCCTGTTCTATCAGCTTACCGATTTTGGTTAGCAACAAAAACAACAGATTCAACAAAGTCCAAAACGTCGACATGCCTAATTCTAAGTACAATTGCATATACTGAAACAAGATGCATAGTAAATTCTTGATAAGAAGCAATTTCAATTAATTGAGAGTTTAGGTATATTTTAGCAAATCCGCCATTTTCGAATCCAAAAATACAAACAGATATGAAACTGATAACAAAAAAGAGCATAATAGGCTACAGAGAACATGAACAGCAACTCCAAATGTCACAGAAAGTCAAATCGAATATCCAAATATTGGTAGTAAAGCAAGGTTTTGAAGATCAAGAAACGTACCTTTCGTTTCATCGAATGAGCGGCGAGGAGGAAGAGTGAGAGGTGAGGTTTTGGTGAAATTGGTGCTTTTGCCGCTTTAGCGCCTTTTTTTATCTTCTTTTTCCCTCCCAATAGGGATTTCAGTTCAAAGTATGGTAAGGCTTTTTTGTGTTTGAATACGCGCCACACGTGGCGGAGTATTGGGCTCTTTGTGAATTTGGCGGGCCGTGAACTGATAAATCTGACCTTATTTTGTTTAAGAATTTTAAAGAAAATGGTATAAGGTTAGTGCAAGAATGGCAATGGAGGGAGGGCAGTGTACTATCTTTCATCACCATCCCTATCTTAGCAGGGAATCTCTATTCCCATTTTGTATCTCCGTTCTCCATTTGAATTTTTTTTATCTTATTTTAATTCAATTTTTGATACTTTTAGATAGTAGAATTTAATGTATAAAAATTTAAAAATTAGACTTTATTTATATTTTAACTCACAATATATATATAATTGGAGATATTTTGATTATTAGCATTACTTATATATTTTATTAATTTTTTTATACATTACTTATATATATTTACTTATTAATATATATAGTATTACTAATATATTTTTTTATATTTATAAAATTCATAAATAATGGTTGAAAAATAAAAATAAATTTATTTATA
>CATKHJ010582817.1:0-10236 GCA_949750685.1 Vernicia montana | reverse complement strand
GAAGGTAATTAATTCTTTATAGAGAAAGTTTGTGCACTCATTTGAACTATTTTTGCTAAGGTTACTGTATTATGAGTACTTAGATTACTTGATGATTGTTGAGTTACTATTTTATGCTATGATTATTGCTTGAGGACAAGCAAACTTCTAAGTGTGGGGTAATTGTTTTGTCGTAATTTTATTATGTTTAAGTTATGTTTTTAATGTTAATTTAATATTTATTTAATATTTAATTGTGGTATTTTAATATGTTTGTTAATCTTGTTCATCTTAATGAATAAAACAAAGAAATTGAAGAATTTTGTTTTATTAAAAGTGGACCATGAAATGAAGGAGTAGCCCATAAGTATAGAATTTAATAAAAATGAAGTGGAACCCACTTCTTTATAAAATAAAATAAAAAAAACAAAACAAAAAAAAAAGCTTAAAAAACGTGTTTTACTTTTTTTTGTTATTTTATTTTATTTTATAAATAAATGGGTCCCACTTTATTTTTATTATAATTTTATACTTATGGGCTACTCCTTCATTTCATGGTCCACTTTTGCTCCAAATTCTTCTATTTCTTTATTTTATTCATTAAACTGAACAAGATTAACAAACATATTAAAATACCACAATTAAATATTAAATAAATATTAAATTAACATTAAAAACATAACTTAAATATAATAAAATTACGACAAAACATGAGGCACATTATTATAAAGTCCTCGATTGACGAGGCAAGATATCTGAAGACCTCAATCAAGAAGTGGGGGCTTTGCGAATTTACAAAGTCCTCCTCTATCAGCAAGGCAAATTCTTTAAGGCCTCGTAGTGAGGTATAATTTTGTCAAAGACCTTCCTCAAGAAAGCACAATTATTTGAAGACTGGAGGACATGAAGATTTGAAGCTATTAAGAATCTATAAGTCCACATATAGTGGAATTGAAGACTTGAAGATTTGAGGACTTGAAGCTATATGGAATCTGTAAGTCCACACTATAATGTGGCATCAAAGACTATAAATCCACATAATGTGGCATCGAAGACCATAAGACCACACTATAATGTGGCAATCAATCATAAGACCACACTATAATGTGGCAATCATATTATAATGTGGTCTAATGGTCTTCAGCTTATATCCATAACACAATGAGCTTCTCAACTTGCCTCATCATTCAGGCACCCTGCTGCCTTCAGATCGAGCTCCCTAGCTCGCATCATCATTCAGACACCCTACTGCCTTCAAATCGAGCTCCCTAGCTCGCATCATTATTTAGGCACCTTACTGCCTTCAGATCGAGCTCCCTAGCTCACATTATTATTCAGGCACTCTGCTGCCTTTAGATCAAGCTCTTCAGTTCGCATCATTATTCAGGCACCTTGCTGCATTCAGATCGAGCTCTTCAGCTCACATCATTAGTCAGGCACCCTACTACCTTCAGATCGAGCTCCTTAGCTCGCATCATTATTCAAGCACCTTGTTGCCTTCAGATTGAGTTGTTCATCTCGCATCATTATTCAGGCACCCTGCTGCCTTCAGATCGAGCTCCCTAGCTCACATCATCATTCAGGCATCATGTTGCCTTCAGATCGAGCTCTTCAGCTCGTATCATCATTCAGGCATCCAATTGCCTTCATACCAAGCTCCTGTGTTCACCTCTTCATTCAAGTATCTAACAGCTATCATGTAAAGCTCACCGGATGCAATCAAAATGGCAATGACAGAGATGAATCACAAGCAATGAAAAGATGTATCTACTCCCAAAGCCTGCTCTTCAATAGTCTCGATCAGACTAGGGAGTGGGGGGCTTTTGATACGACCAAAAAGTAACTTGCTTGTAACTTGCTTAAATTAGCAAGACACGTGCCTGTAAGGGGGATCCCCATTCTCCCCTATATAAATGTAACTTTCATTCAATTCAATACATTCTCTCACTACTCTCTCATTAACTTGAGCGTCGGAGCCTTATCGCCGGGATAGCTCCTAGGAAATTCCTGACCTCTCTCTCTCTTACTTGTAGATCATACCCTTCACTAGATTCTCATCTACACTATCAGATAAGATTTATTCTTATCAATAAGATATAGTTTAAAAAAGAACAAAACAAACCAAAAAATAAAAATAAAAAGGAACAAAACAAAAGAAAGACTATACATTAACACTGAGTATAGCCAAGAATTTTCTCACATTATCAGTAGATTGGATCTAATAATAATAAATAAATAAATAAAACCCTATTAAATTGGTTTTGGTTACTTTGCAAAAAAAAAAAAAAAAAAAAAAATTGGTTTTGGTTTAAAATTTGTGCGAATTGATTCTTTATATATCTCAAAAAAATTATCAAAAAACCAGTTAAATCAATCAATTACAAATCAGATTTTTTTAAAAGTAGACTGTTAAAAAAAAATGTCAGAATTCAAAACCAAACTGACTCACTTTCAAAATCCCAATTCATAATCAAAACTAACTCTAGTCAAAACATGGGTTACATATCAGAATACAAAATTATATCAAAACATCAAGAACACATATAAAATTGTTTCCTTAGCACCAAGACAACACAAACATAATTCAGTAGCCACCATATCCTATTAATAATTGAGAGTAAAAAAAGTTAAAATTTAATTTCAAACAGCTAAACCAAAGTTCTCTCAAACCTACTTGTTAACAATTTAATCTAAAAAAATATTTCTTAATACGCTAGAATTGACTATATTTGTATTTTGATATTATTATTCTAGATGAAAATGTGTAGATAAATATGATATTTTATTTATTTTTAATATGCGAAAAAGTTTTTTGCTTGTCTAAAATGAGCATCTTCTTTGAGTGTTTTTATTAATTATTTAAAAAAATTGAAGGGAAATAATTAAATTAAATATAATAGTTTTAGTTCGTAATGTTTTTTTGGAAAATTTTAATAGACAGATTAATATTTGTTGGGCCAAGTATGATAATTCTTAGAGGGAGTGAATAGAAATTTAAAATTTTTAATGCAAACTATCACCCTAAATGCAATACATTAATAAATTCAATACAAATAAGATAAATAGAGAAGAAAATGAGAAAACTTAGCTAAATTTATAGTGGTTCGGAGTCAATCTCTTCTCCTACATCCACTTCTTCCGATTTATGATTCTACTAGTAATACGAGATTGCGCTCAACGCTTTACAATAGTTAAATTGAGATTTCGCCCTAGTTCTCTAGAATTTCACCCAATACAAAAAATTTCAAACAATGTTTGAGGTTTTAAGTAACTCAATGACTAACAAACAAAACTATTACAAGATAGAAATTAACCTTATAGCTTTTAACAACAATGAACACAAAAGATGTAAGTTGAAGAGTAAATGTATTCTTGAATAGAGTAGATGAAGATTATTGAAATTTAAGCTTGGATAGCACTTTTTAATCACTTGGAATCACTATGTCTTCATTTGGAAGCTTTATATATTTATATGTCTTCAAGTTCCACTCCAAATTATGATTTCTGTACTTTGAAAATGGATCCAAATAAGTTCCAACGGCTGTAAACGACTATACTTTTTGTCTGTTTTCAGGTGGTAACGATAGTTAACGGTAATTACTTTTTGATAACTCCTATGAGTGAATGCTTTAAGATTTTTCAAAGCTTATGTCCTTCCTTATTGACAGCAATGACTCCTCTGGTAACTACCATGAATGAAGAGTAATGGTAGTTACTCATCTGTACCTGACAATCACTTCAAAACCAACTGGGTAGTAATGGCAGTGATTCAATAGTTCACGCTAGTGAAGGATTTATGTAATACCGGTGAGTCAGTCAATTATTTTGACTTTGAATTGTGATTTTCCTCGTAGCTTGTATATATTTAAATCTTTTGTATGGTAACGATGGTAATAATTCTGTAACTACCGTGAGTCTTGACATATAATGGTAGTAATGGATCATTTAGGCCCGTGAGTTATGTATACCTAACAATCAATCCAAAACACTTGGGCAGTAACGGGGTGATGAAAGAGTAAGGCCAGTTACACCCTGTATACAACAAATACAAATGACATAATTCACTTAATTACACATATTTGCTATAACACAATTATATCCATTTAAATGAGTTTAATTAAACTAAGTTTTGGTATCATCAAAATATACATGAGGAAAACAATATCCCCCTTTTTTTATGATGACAAAACTAAGTCCAATTAAGCAAAAATGTGTAAGTTTAACCAAACTAAGTTTTAATCAACTAAAAAATAAAACATTACATACATCTCCCCCTTTTTGTCAATCAATCAAAAAGGCAATCATGTTTTCAATACCAAAAGAAATAAAAGAAAAAAATTTATCCTTTTGACATGATTAAGAAAACTATCTCCCCCTTAGTATAATGATCATATATAGACCAAATATCCAAAATATTCAAAAATATATGCATACTTTTTTTTGGACAAAATATCAACAATATATTTAAAAAGAAAAATTTATCCCCCTAAGTATATGCAATCAAATATCAATAAGGTATCAATATATGCATATGTATAACCAATCAAAATGAATTTAAATAAAAATGCTCCCCCTTTTTGACATATTCAATGCACAATCAATTATGTCAATATATCATCAAGTATTCACATACTTTTTCTCCCTAAATCATATACATTAACAAATTCAATATTCATTAACATTCGTCTTTAAGTATCATCAATGTATACAATAATCATAAATATATAACAATCAATAACCAAGTTCTCAAGGTAACAATATCCAAATATATTTAAGATATTCATATCCAATAATTCTCTCCCTCAACAATATATTCAAAAAAAAAAAAAAATCAATGTTACATAATAAGTTCAATATTCATCTCCCCTTAAACACACATGTTCCTTTATATATCAAATCAAGAAAATCTCCCTTTTCATCAAATCAAGTATGAACAAGTGAGTATGAACAATTCACAGATACTCTCCCCCTTTTTTAAAACAATAAATACAAATACCAATAACATTTTCTCCCCCTCAAATATACATTTTTCCTTTTTATCAAATAATATATAATCAATATATAATCAAACAAATACATGCATTTTCTCTCTTCGCCTTTGAAAGATAATCCAAGAGAATGAGCAAAGCAATGAGAAGAATAAAAAAATCATCAAATAAATGGAATATCCCAAAATGAAAATAATATCTAACAAAATAAATATCCAAAAAGTAGACAAAATGTACCAAACCCAAATAGTGAAAATGTACCACAAGTCAACAAACTATAATCATATATAATAAAACCAACAAAATGAAGTGACTAAGGTTTTAGTGGTGTAGGATCTTTAGTTTGGGTATTAAAAGGTGGATCGGGTACAAAGACGGATGTTGTAGCCCCAAAAGCAAAATCACCTCTCAATAATTTGTCTCAAATCCAATTTTTGTAAATCAAAGAAGTTAAAGGAACAACCACCTACCAGTTTTTCTCTTGTCCGAAGCATATCATAGTGTCCCTTTAATTCTGCATTTGCAAAAGATAGCCCATAAGAACTCTTTAAACTTTCCTTCATTGGCTGTTGAAACGATTCCCCATCTACTATACTTTTCCCTTTGACAGTAATCGTTTTAGTTCTTGGCATTTTTTATGATTGGGAATAATTTAGGAATGAGAGCAGAATAATTTTTAGTGTTTCTTGGTCGTTTTTCAATAGAAATGAAGAAGGAAGAGGAAATCGCTCATGGGGTTTAGGGTCTTGAAGTTTAAGATGAAATATGTAATTCTGATTCAAGCTTAAATAGCCTCGACGAGTAACGGATTTTATTTTTAGTAACAGGAGTTAGTGGAATGTAACGGGGTGAGTATCAGTTGACAGCAAATATATTGGGAATTTGTCACTCACTTTGTGCATTCATGATCATATGAGCATAATTCATTAAAATGAAAATGTTCACTATATATTGAACTTAAAATGATATAAATCCAATATAGATTATATCATTTAGCTCTCAATCATAATTTAAATGCTCAAACATGCCAATAATCACATAATTCATGCAAATTCACCATGGTATGATCAAAATCTATTCAAACACATTCAACTATTAATAAATTTGGAAGAATTTACCTAAAATGTGATGATCAAACAATGTAAAGGACTTACAAATTATCCAACCTTGTGATTTGTACTTTTTTTTCTTCATTGATCCATGCACATCTTTTGTGGAGCAATTTCTTGAATTTGTGCTTTTGTGCTACCTACAAAAGAGATGATTTTTCCTTCGCTAGTATCCAAATGATTTTGGGTCCTTCTTTATTAGTTTCTTTAGGAATCCAATCAGTCTTAGGAATTGGCTTTAATTCCTTTGAAATCCAAATCTTCCTAATATTATATGGTTTCCTAAATTTAATAAGACAATTTTTAATTGCATGACCATGATGATGATAATAAAAATATTTTATCAAAACTTTGGGTTGAATTTCATTTTTCTCAAAGAAACTATTATACTTCTTTTCTTTGAAATCACTTTTATAGCTCAAACCCGCTTTGTCAAATACACCTCTTTGTGAAGCAATGATATCTTCAAGAATTTTGCTACCTATAGAGAATTTCCTCAAAATTTCATTTGAGTCTTTTAACTCACTCTTGATTTTCTCATATTCACTAGAGAGTAATGATATCTTCAAGAATTTTGCTACCTATGGAGAATTTCCTCAAAAGTTCATTTGAGTCTTTTAGCTCACTCTTGATTTTCTCATATTCACTAGAGAGTTTGTCAAAAACATTTTTCAATTCACCCACTTGAGATGAAAGATTTTCCTTTTCTTTTGAAATTTTTTCAAAATTTGATTTTGGTTTAATCAAACATTTTTCATAATCATTTTTCAAATGCACTAAATTCTTTTTCAAAATTTTATTCTTTTGCAACAATAAAAAACTTTTCCATTAACTCATGAAATGTATTTTGTAACTTATCAAAAGTATAAGAGATAGAAGTTCATTTTCTTCTAGTGGTCATCTAATGCCATGAAGCATAGATCGTCTCTCTCATCTTCTTCGCTTTTGGATGAATCTTCAACACTTGAAGTATCATTTCCACTCTAAGTTACATATGCTTTGTTTTTCTTTGGATAACTTCTTTATTTTCTATCCTTCTTTCTTTTTGAGAGTGGGGCAATCTTGTCTAAAATGGTCCGGTTTCTTGCATTCATAACAAGTCACCTCATCTTTGTGTTCTTCTACTTGTTTTTCCATGTTCTTGTCAAAGCTCTTCCTCTTATATTTGTCTCTTGAGAGGAATTTGTTAAATTTTCTAGCAAGGAATAACATTTCTTGCTCATCATTTTCATCATCACTTGATGAATCCATTTTATCTTCACAAAAGACTTTGAAGGTAATGGATTTGTCTTTCTTTGAAGTGCTTTTCTCTTTCTCCCTTGTCTCTTGTCTCTTGTTGTTCTTCATCTCATAGGTGATGAGATTTCCAACTAGCTCTTCAAGAGTAAGTGAGCTCAAATTTTTAAACTTTTCAATTGCATCCACTTTTGAATCAAATTTTTTCGGCAAGGATCTCAAGAGCTTGGTGATTGGCTCTTTTTGAGTGAATGTCTTCTCAAGTCCTTTTAGCTCATTCACTATGGTTGTGAACCTCTTGTAGATGTCGAAGATAGACTCATCTTCTTTCATGTTGAAATTTTCGAAGCTTGTTGTGAGGATATTCATTTTTGTATCCTTTATTTGACTTGTGCCTTCATGTGTCGTCCTTAATATTTTCCATATATCCTTGGCGAATTCACAAACGAAAACTCAATTGAATTCGGTTTTATCAAGAGTAGAAAGTAAAAGGTCTATCACTTTGTCGTTCAATGCCAATTTCCTCTTATCTTTTGCAGTGTAATTTGAAGGATCTTTGGGCTTGTTTGTATTTTCATCCATGGGGATGAATGAACCTTTCCCTACAATTTTGTAAAGGTCATATCCTTTAGACCTTATATGAAATCTCATTCTCACATTCCATTGGTTATAATTTGAACCACAAAACAACGAAGGCCTTGTGTTACATTGTCCCTCTTGAAATGTAACTCTTGAAATACCTACCATAATAATCCTTAGCTCTTAAAATCATTGAATTTTATGCAAATCAAGAGCTCAAGCTCTAATACCAATTTTTGGCCCAAGTATGGTAATTCCTAGAGGGGAGTGAATAGGAATTTAAAATTTCTAATGCAAACTATCACCCTAAATGCAATACATTAATAAATTCAATACAAATAAGATAAATAGAGAAGGGAATGAGAAAATTTAACCAATTTTATAGTGGTTCGGAGCCAATCTCTTCTCCTACATCTACTTCTCCTAAATCACACCGATTTAGGGTTCCACTAGTGATACGAGATTGCGCCCAACGCTTTACAATAGTTGAATTGAGATTTCGCCATAGTTCTCTGAGATTTCGCCCAATACAAGAGATTTCAAATAATGTTTGAGGTTTTAAGTCAGTCAATGACTAATAAACAAAGCTATTACAAGATAAAAATTAAGCTTATACCTTTTAAAAATAATGAACACAAAAGATGTAAGTTGAAGAGCAAATGTGTTCTTGAATAGAGTAGATAAAGATTATTGAAATTTAAGTTTGGATAGCACTTTTTAATCACTTGGAATCACTATGTCTTCATTTGGAAGCTTCATATATTTATATGTCTTCAAGTTCCACTCCAAATTATGATTTCTGTACTTTGAAAATGGATCCAGATAAGTTTCAACGACTATAAACGGCTATACTTTTTGTCTGTCTTTAGGTGGTAATGGTAGTTACTTTTTGGTAACTCCTATAAGTGAATGCTTCAAGATTTTCCATAGCTTTTGTCCTTTCTTATTAACGGCAGTGACTCCTCTGGTAACTACCGTGAATGAAGAGTAACAGTAGTGAATGTTCAGTTATGGTAGTTACTCATGTATACCTGATAATCACTTCAAAATCAACTAGGTAGTAACTGCAGTGATTCAATAGTTCACGCCGGTGAATGATTTATGTAATGCCGGTGAGTCCGTCAATTATTTTGACTTTGAATTTTGATTTCCCTCACAGATTGTATATATTTAAATCTTTTGTCTGGTAACGATGGTGATGATTCTGTAACTACCGTGAGTCTTGATATGTAATGGTAGTGATGGATTATTCAGACCCATGAATCATGTATAATTGACAATCAATCTAAAACACTTAGGCAATAACGGGGTGATGAAGCTAATTCCAACCGAAGTGAGGTCGTTTAGAATAGTTCACCTTTAGTTGAGTTTGAATAGAACTTATGCGACCTGTAAGAAGAAACAAGAGTCAAGTGGGCTAGGCGGGGTGCCTAGCAAAGCCATTCCGACGGTCAAGTTAGTGAATAGGCTCAAAGTAAGAGATCAGGAACAATATTGGAGAATTGCTTGTGTTTATGTTAGCAAGAGTGTATGTACCTTTCGTTAGTTTGATTTTGAGGTATTTATAGGAGATAGATCCTTACATGAGTTGAGTATGGATTTCCTTGACCCGTTCGGATATAGATTAGCTTGCTTTATAGTTTCAATCCGCTTCCTGCTTGGATACGAACTAGAAGACTTCTTATTTGACTTTGGTCAATGGGCTTGCAAGTATTTTATATTGGGCCGGACCCAACTTACTTTACTACCCAGTTCGGTATATTTTGTCCCTTATCAAAATTACATCTTGTTTTGAAGTTGTATTAAATATCAGTGTATTTAATTAACTGTAATTGCCTCCTATTTATTTCCCTAATTAAAAAAAAATGATTATCTTAAGAAAATTCTAAATTAGTCTTACAATAGCGATTTCTTAATATACCAAAAATTATATACAATTAGCTGCCTATAACTATTAAAGACCAAAATATTAGGGATGTAAATGAGTCAAGACGTTCGCGAACGGTTCGGTGTTCGACTTGATAAAAACCCGTTCGCTTTCACATTTGTTTTATAAACGAGTCAAATTTGAGTCTTACTTTAAGATTCGATGAATAAACGAGTCGAGTTTGAGCAAAGTTAAGTTCGGTTCGATTAAACTCGTGAACAATTCGATTATAAGCTTGTAAATAGGCTCACCAACAGCTTGATTATTATTATTATTATTATTATTATTATTATTATTATTATTAACTTGATAATTTTGACACTTCAAAAAATATATTTTAATACTCCTATAAACTTTTTGATAATTCAATTTGACTAAAATATATATTCTCCTAATTAATATAATCTAATATTTCCTT
>CATKHJ010582797.1:0-14034 GCA_949750685.1 Vernicia montana | reverse complement strand
CCTTTTCAAAATCAAATCAATTTTCTGAGGCGATAGCCGCTTCCAATCGTGAGCACCAAAACCCGTTCCTTAACCTCCCTTAAAAATCGCTTAGCCTTTCCTTAAGGCATCCCGAGCGAGGGGAGGGGCGTTCGGGCGAGGCCTCACAAATATACAGATTTGATTAATGAATTTCGAATTCCCTTAAGAGTGTGATCTCTTATTTTTTATTCTTACTTGAATCAAGGTTCATACAAAGCAAAGCTAATTAATTTGATAGTATTAATTCTAAGGTTCTCTTTCACAAGTTGGTATTGTGTCGCGGAGATCGCAAGATCATATTCCAAGGTGCTCTATCACGAGTTGGGATTGGGTCGCGGACTTGGAAAAATCTAATTTAGCTTTCCAAGGAGTTGCTTCCAAGCACAAAGATATTGGGTCACAAGTTTAGTATACTTATGGTTCGTATCAGTTTGGTATCAGAGCTTAGGCTCTAAATCAGGTTCTATCTATCCCATTTCATTTTCTGTTTTGTTTTATTATTTTCGAGTCTATCTATTTGTTTTTGTTTCTTTCCGTTTCATGGTATATTATTCTATTATGTCTTAGGATCATTAATATTTGTTTAAAAACAAATTCGAAAAAAAAAAGTGTCTTGTTCAGTCTAGGTCAATTCGAATTCCAAATATAGTGTTTTGTTGCTTTTTGTTTGATTTCTGTGTTTTTTGTTCTTAGCTATAATCATTTATTCTTTTCTGTTTAGTATTAAAATAAATAAAAATCACAAAAAAAAAAAGTTCCTTTGAATCAAAATCAAATTCGAATTTGAATTGAACCTCAAATTCAAAATCGTTCTCTTATTTTGTGGTTTCTATCTTTCCGTATTCTTTTCTATCTTTTCTGTTCTTTTTTGTTACATCAAATTTAGTTATTAGAAGGTTAAATTACTCAAAACATACCTGTTTGGGCAATTTGAATTACATTGGAAGAAGGAAAGAAGATTCGACCATCACTTGCTTAAAGTTTCGTGGCAAGTCGACTTCGAAAGGCTATAACTTTTGGCTCGGGATAAGTTACGGGGCCCATAATATATCAAAACAAAGTTCATTCAAAGATCAATAATTTTGACTATGATACCATCATTGTCCACTTTTAGGCTCAAATTCTATCATTTGAAGTTGTTTCGGAGGCTCTGAAAGTTTTTATTGATAAATCTTCACATTCAGTTTGCCTTTCTTGATTCTATTTTTGTTTCTTTCTTTTCTATCTTGAGTTTGTTGTTTCTATAATTGTTATAAAAAAAAGAAGAATAAAAAAAAAATCAACGAAACAGTAGGCAACACACCAAGAAAAGAGCTTGTTGAGAGTAAAAAGAAACAAGTGAGCTTTTATGCAAAATGGAGTGATATTAAGGAAGCATGGTTTTCAAAGAAAAGCATACTTGTACTTATATACAAGGAACTTTATCTTAACACTGATGATCTTAATATTTCTTTGCTTAGTGTTTTTGTTTCTCTTTTATAGGAATATGGAGATATCTTTTCCGAGGAGATACTCAAGGGATTGCCACCCATTAAGGGTATTGAGCATCAAATCGATTTCATACTTGGAGCTTTAATTCCAAATAGACCAGCCTATAGAAGTAATCCCAAGGAGACAAAGGAGCTTCAAAGGCAAGTTGAGGAGTTGATCACTAAAGGGCATGTTAGAGAAAGTATGAGTCCATATTTTGTTACTGTTTTGCTAGTACCAAGTATGAGTCCATATGTTGTTACTATTTTGCTAGTACCTAAGAAAGATGGTTCTTGGTGTATGTGTGTTGATTGTCATGCAATTAACAACATAACGGTAAAGTATCGCCTTCCTATTCCTAGGTTAGATGATATGCTTGATGAGTTGCATGATTCTACTATCTTTAGCAAAATTGATTTGAAAAGAGGATATCATCAAATTAGGATGAGAGAATGTGACGAATGAAAAACAACTTTTAAAACAAAATATGGTTTGTATGAATGGTTGATTATGCCTTTTGGCTTGACTAATGCACCTAGCACTTTCATGAGACATATGACCCATGTTTTGAGGGACTAAATTGGGAAATTTGTTAATGTATATTTTGATGATATTCTTGTATATTCTAGGAGTTTGGATGAACATTTAGAACATTTAAGGTGTGTGCTTGATATTTTGAAGAAAGAAAAGTTGTATGCTAACCTTAAAAAGTGTTCTTTTTGTTTAGATAGAATTGTGTTTTTAGGATTTGTTGTAAGTGCACAAGGAGTTGAAGTTGATGAAGAGAAGGTAAGTGCTATCAAAAATTGGTCTACTCCTAAATCGGTAAGTGAGGTAAGAAGTTTTCATGGATTGGCTAATTTTTATAAATGTTTTGTGAAAGACTTTAGCACTATAGATGCTCCTCTCACAGAGGTCATTAAAAATAATTGTGTTTTTTAGTGGGAAAAATAACAAGAAGATGCATTTAATTAGTTAAAGGATAAGCTTTGTAAGGCACCTATTCTTGCTTTGCCTAACTTTGCTAATACTTTTGAAATTAAGTGTGATGCATCAGGTTTAGGTATTGGAGCTATTCTTATGCAAGGAAAGAGGCCAATCACCTACTTTAGTGAAAAGCTCCATGGCGCTTCATTGAAATATCCTACTTTAGGATCATTAATATTTGTTTAAAAACAAATTCGAAAAAAAAATTATCTTGTTCAGTCTAGGTCAATTCGAATTCCAAATATAGTGTTTTGTTGCTTTCTGTTTGATTTCTGTGTTTTTTATTCTTAGCTGTAATCATTTATTCTTTTCTGTTTAGTATTAAAATCAATAAAAATCACAAAAAAAAAAAAAGTTCCTTTGAATCAAAATCAAATTCGAATTTGAATTGAACCTCAAATTCAAAATCGTTCTCTTATTTTGTGGTTTCTGTCTTTCCGTATTCTTTTCTATCTTTTCTATTCTTTTTTGTTACATCAAATTTAGTTATTAGAAGGTCAAATTACTCAAAACATACCTGTTTGGGCAATTCGAATTACATTGGAAAAGGGAAAGAAGATTCGACCATCACTTGCTTAAAGTTTCGTGGCAAGTCGACTTCGAAAATCCATAACCTTTGGCTCGGAAAAAGTTACGGGGCCCATAATATATCAAAATGAAGTTCGTTCAAAGATCAATAATTTTGACTAGGATACCATCACTGTCCACTTTTAGGCCCAAATTTGATCATTTGAAGCTGTTTCGGAGGCTCAGAAAGCTTTTATTGATAAATCTTCACATTTAGTTTGCCTTTCTTGATTCTATTTTTTTTGTATTTTTTTCTTTTTTTTCTGTCTTGAGTTTGTTGTTTCTATAATTGTTAAAAAAAAGAAGAAGAATCGAAAAAAAAATCAGAGAAACAGTAGGCAACACGCCAAGAAAAGAGCTTGTTGAGAGTAAAAAGAAACAAATGAGCTTTTATGCAAAAGGGAGTGATATTAAAGAAGCATGGTTTTCAAAGAAAAACATACTTGTACTTATATACAAGGAACTTTATCTTAACACTGATGATCTTAATATTTCTTTGCTTAGTGTTTTTGTTTCTCTTTTACAGGAATATGGAGATATCTTTCCCGAGGAGATACTCAAGGGATTGCCACCCATTAAGGATATTGAGCATCAAATCGATTTCATACTTGGAGCTTCAATTCCAAATAGACCAGTCTATAGAAGTAATCCCGAGGAGACAAAGGAGCTTCAAAGGCAAGTTGAGGAGCTGATCACTAAAGGGCATGTTAGAGAAAGTATGAGTCCATGTGTTGTACCTATTTTGCTAGTACCTAAGAAAGATGGTTTTTGGCGTATGTGTGTTGATTGTCGTGCAATTAATAACATAACGGTAAAGTATCACTATCCTATTCCTAGGTTAGATGATATGCTTGATGAGTTGCATGGTTCTACTGTCTTTAGCAAAATTGATTTGAAAAGAGGATATCATCAAATTAGGATGAGAGAAGGTGATGAATGGAAAACAAATTTTAAAACAAAATATGGTTTGTATGAATGGTTGGTTATGCCTTTTGGCTTGACTATTGCACCTAGCACTTTCATGAGTCTTATGAACCATGTTTTGAGGGACTTAATTGGAAAATTTGTTATTGTATATTTTAATGATATTCTTGTATATTCTAGGAGTTTAGATGAACATTTAGAACATTTAAGGTGTGTGCTTGATATTTTGAAGAAAGAAAAGTTGTATGCTAACCTTAAAAAGTGTTCTTTTTGTTTAGATAGAATTGTGTTTTTAGGATTTGTTGTAAGTGCACAAGGTGTTGAAGTTGATGAAGAGAAGGTAAGTGCTATCAAAAATTGGTCTACTCCTAAATCGGTAAGTGATGTAAGAAGTTTTCATAGATTGGCTAATTTTTATAAACATTTTGTGAAAGACTTTAGCACCATAGTTGCTCCTCTCACAGAGGTCATTAAAAAGAATTGTGTTTTTAGGTGGGAAAAATAACAAAAAGATGCATTTAATTGGTTAAAGGATAAGCTTTGTAAGGCACCTATTCTTGCTTTGCCTAACTTTACTAATACTTTTGAAGTTAAGTGTGATGCATCAGGTTTAGGTATTGGAGCTGTTCTTATGCAAGGAAAGAGGCCAATCACCTACTTTAGTGAAAAGCTCCATGGCGCTTCATTGAAATATCCTACTTATGATAAAGAGCTCTATGCCTTGGTGAGAGCTTTAGAGACTTGGAAACACTACCTTTGGCCTAAGGAATTTGTAATTCACACTGATCATCAATCTTTGAGATTCCTAAAGGGACAAGGTAATTTGAACAAGAGGCATGGCAAGTGGGTCGAATTCTTTGAGACCTTTCCTAATGTGATTAAATACAAGCAAGGTAAGGAGAATATTGTGGCCGATGCACTTTCAAGGAGGTATACTTTACTTAATGCTTTAGATGCAAGAATGCTTGGATTTGAAAACCTTAAATCTTTGTATGTTGATGATTCTGATTTTTCAAGTCTTTTTAAAGCATGTGAAAAAGTTGCATTTGGTAAGTTCTATAGAATGGATGGGTTTTTATTTAAAGAAAATAAATTATGCATACCTATTTGTTCTATGAGGGAATTGCTTGTTAAAGAGGCTCATGGGGGAGGGTTGATGGGTCACTTTGGTATTGCTAAAACTTTAGATACCTTGAATGAACACTTCTATTGGCCTAAAATGAAAAGGGATGTGTAAAAGATTTGTGATAGATGTGTTATGTGCAAAAAAGCTAAATCTAAAGTTTTGAATCAAGGTTTGTATACTCATTTACCTGTTTCTAATGAACCTTGGACTGATACTTCCATGGACTTTGTTTTAGGTTTTCCTAGATCGAAAAAGGGGAGGGATTCTATTTTTGTAGTGGTTGATAGGTTTTCCAAAATGTCACATTTTATTCCTTGTAATAAAACTGATGATGCCACTAACATTACTAATTTGTTCTTTAGGAAAATAGTGCGTTTGCATGGCATTCCAAAGACTATTGTTAGTGATAGGGATGTTAAGTTTCTAAGTCATTTTTGGAAAGTTTTATGGAGTAAATTGGGAACTAAATTGTTGTTTTCTACCACCTGTCACCCACAAACTGATGGCCAAACTAAGGTTGTAAATAGGACTTTAGGAACTTTGTTGCGTGCTATTGTTCAAAAGAATTTAAAGAATTGGAAAGAGTGCATTCCATTTGTTGAATTCGCATATAATAGGGTTGTGCATTCTACTACTGGTTTTTCACTATTTGAGATTGTTTATGGCTTTAATCCACTAACCTCTACCTTATGATGAAAGAACTAGACTTGATGGGAAGAAGAAGGCAAATTTGGTGAAGAAACTACATGAAGAGGTGCGCAAGATCATTGAGAAGAGGAATCAACAAATTGCAAGCCAAGTAAATAAAGGAAGGAGACGAGTTGTATTTGAACCTAGTGATTGGGTTTGGGTACATATGCGCAAGGAAAGGTTTTCAACTCAAAGGAAAATAAAAGCTTTATCCTAGAGGAGATTGTACCTTTCAAGTTGTTGAGAAGATCAATGACAATGCATACAAATTGGATCTTCCTGGTGAGTATAATGTAAGTGCTACCTTTAATGTTAGTGATCTTTCTCCTTTTGATGTAGATGTTGGAGATTCGTGGACGAATCCTCTTAAGGAGGAAGGGAATGATGCAAATAAGGATGCACACCAAAGCAAAGATCTAATTCAACTTCCTAGTGGTCCCAATACAAGAGCACGAATGAAGAAATTCAAGGATGCATTGAATGAGATGATTCAAGGCTTGTGGAATGACCTTGCTACAATTCAAGAATTCAAGGAAGAGTCAAATATTAAGCTTGGGCTTTAAGACAATAATCAAAGCTGGGTGACATTGACTCAAGTGCTAGAAGGAAAAACTTGAAGATTAAAGCTTCATTGATGGATTCGAATTATGCAAGTGTTCAAGTCCAAAGTCGAATGAAGGATTTGTTTTATTTCAGATTTGGATCTATTATGCCATTGGGTTGTTTTTGTTGTTCGAGCTGATTATCTATCCTATAACTTCTTTTATTAAGTTTATTAAATGTTTTGGCTTGCCAATGTTATATGTTAAGCCCAATGTGTGATAAAACTACTTTATTTTAATGTTTTAAGTAGTTTTGGGCCTGTTTTTAATTAATTAAGGCCCAATTACGAGATTAGTTATTTTTAGGTTAGAATTAGTTTAATTCTATGGCCAAACACCCTAGTTAGGGTTACTTATCCTTGTAACCTTATAAATATGGCCTTTATTTCAGTTAGGAGGCAGATTTTAACGATTAATAAATAAAAGAATTCCAGAATTTGTTTTCCTTAAGAGGGGGGTTTTCTCTTGTTTCTTGATTTTGCTTGAATCAAGGTTATTACTTTCAAAGCTAATTACTTTGTAAGTAGTTATTCTAAGGTTCTCTTTAACAAGTTGGTATTGTGTCATGGAGATCGTAAGATCATATTCCAAGGTGCTTTATCACGAGTTGGGATTGGGTCGCAGACTTGGCTAAATTTGATTTAGCTTTCTAAGAAGTTACTTCCAAGCGCAAAGATATTGGGTCTCAAGTTTAATATACTTGGGGTATGTATCACAATTGTTACCTGAACTTGAAATGCTTCATTGACTATTGTAAATGCTAAAAGGCCCTCGGCCTGTTCCTAGCCAAATTTGCTTGTTTATTGAATATATTATTAATAGTAATGATTATGCTATCTTGAACCAAACTGTATAATGTGAACCCTATAACTACTGTAAAGCAGAAATCCCCATCTGATGTGGGGTTTACATAAGACTTTGTGCACATGATAAGCCTGCGAATAGGGTGAGCGTATTTGAACCCTAGCTAGAAAGGGTGGTCCTAGCCATAAGACCCGATTAGTCTTATGTTACTGTATATATGAGTGAGCGAGGCTTAGGCCGCCACTCTCAGTTATATATGGGAGATACTCCATCTCTAAGCCTCTGATTCTGCTAAATATTGATGTTTACCCTGTATCTTGATCCCATTTCTAAATATTTTTGCAAGTGATCTCGTTTTTCAAACTTGATATTTATTATTGCATTATTGAAATCCAAACTGTACCCTTAACCGCATTTAATATTATATTATTATTTACTTATTGAGCTTGTCTCATATTTTAGTTATTTAATATTTTCAGGTACCGTAGAGAAGTCAGCAGGGTAATTCTCAAGTACTGCTCATTCACTTGGAATTGTCCTGTTGTGGTATTTGTATATATTTTTGTAATCCTTAAAAGTATGTACTATTGGAAGTACGTTAAAGCTCCATGGTCATTTTGTATTTAGTACTATTGCTGTTTGCATTTACTAATTATGTGGGTTGTAACTATCTAAAGACATGAAATAAGTAAGCATTGAATACTAGAATGTATGCATATATGAAACAATATATGTTAGATGTATTTTTACAAAATATCTTGTGCATATTAAACTGATATTCAGGTTATGATTTTAGTTATTAATTGATAATCTTATCGTATTATTACTATTGTTATAGTGGGTTTTTGTCACATCCCACTTTAGGTGATGTGATGGTCTTAGGGCATGGGTAACCATAAAGGCAGCAATAACCCGTAGAACCCCTTATTCGATATTACAATACATTTTAGTTCATTAATTATGAACCCAAAATCTCAACCTGTATTAACAGTAACATATGTACTATATATACCAATGTCTAATATTCATTAAATGATGTATCTCCTCATCAATCACATATCACAACATCAACTATTAATTTCTATAATCCATTATAACATATAACATTACAATTCCTGACTCCAATAAAGTATTCATTATATCCAATTATTACAATACTGAACCATATTAATCCATGGAGCTCTAAATAATCTAACCCAAGCATGAAATTATAATCCTCATACATTCAGCAAAATAATCCCAAGCGGAGATAAATACTTGAGATCTACTTGCTGAGTCTGCGACTGGACCTGAAACAAAACATTATGGGGTGTGAGAGAAGCTCAGTGAGTACGTTACAATAATTATGAAACAGTGTAAAAGAAACAATTTTCTAATGGTCAATAACAGATGGGGTTTAATATCAAGGTTCCAATGTAATAATGTAAAAGAAACAATTTTTTACCAATGGTCAATAACAATTGGGGTTTAATAATTTCATTTTAGTAGAAATCAAAATTCTTAGAAGCGGTGTGCTTCTCACATGTAAACAGTTGGAGTGGCGGCTAATGCCTTGCTCACTTATAAACAGTAATACAGAGCGTAAGACTGATAAGGTCTCACGGCTAGGACCACCCCTCCTAGCTGAGGTAGATACGCTCACCCTATCCGTAGGTTTTTGATCTTGTGCACATGATTGATGTGTTACCCCACATCAAATGGGGATTTCTACTTTCAGTTATATAATAAGATCACTTTGGACCCAATAAGGCAAACATTAAGATGTCATGAATTGACAGTTCACAGTAATGAATCTTTATAAGATTCAATGAAACATTATCAATAGTAAGAACATGAGAATTTATATGAATAGATCAACTAGTTCCTCAAAGGAATATAATTATAAGACTGGTTTAGCAATTAGGGAACATTGAATTTCCAAATGAAATGCACTTGCTCAAGAAAAGGGTGCATTATAATGAAGAGATAAACACGTGGGAGATAGTCTCTTTTACAATGTTTGATTTGAGCACAATTTTAGTATTTGCATTCAAATAACAGTAAGTAGACCGAAGGCCTCATTGAAAGAGTTCAATTAACAGTGAATAGGCTGAAGGCCTCATTGAATGGATTCAAAAAATAATAAATAGGCTAAAGGCCTCATTGAAAGGAATTTCAAACACAATGTTACATTCAAGAAACATAAGAGTTTTAAAGTACTCACCTTGACTTCCATAGCTGCTAACACATGCTCTTAGTACTGTTGACAATAATGCTCCTTAATCTCCAGAGCATCTTCCTTATCTTTTTCTTTTAGGTTCTGTTGCTCAATATGCATCAAGAAGGGGGGATTGAATTGGTGGGTAATTTAAAAAATTAATTGAACAAGAAAGAAAGAAAAGACAGAACACAAGAATTTATAGTGGTTCGAATTATAACCAATCCTACATCCACTCCCCAATCAACAATTTGGTATTTCACTATCAATGAAGTTTTACCAAGTTCACTCCCAACTTAGTGTTTAAGCTCACACCAAACTTTACAAGTGTTTTTCTAAGGCTCACACTCAAACCCCTCAAGTGTTTTCACTAGGCTCACACTCAAATCCAATAAGGGTTTTACAAGGATCACTCTCCCAACCTAATTAGTGTTTAATGGCGAACACTCAACCCTCTTTGAGCAATGAATGCTCTTACAACAAACACACAAAGTGTTTAAAGAAAATTGAAAACTTTGAGAAATAAATTTGCAAGAGTTTGGTTGTAGTATAATTGATTGGTTTGTTTTCAGCTCATTTTGATGGGGTATTTATAGTGATCACCCATCAAAAGAGCCGTTACAAATAAGTCAAAACCAAATCTGCTTGCTACAGTAACAGATCCTGCATTTAATGCTTGTCAGAGTACCATTGCATTCGCTATGCCAAGATTGCGCTCGCTGTGGGTTTATAGCGTTCGCTATGACCATATTGTGCTCGCTATCTTCAAATGGTCCCAACGGTAACAGACACGTGGCATAATTCCGTTTGCTGCAGATATTACCGTTGCACTTAAGTCCAGCTTTATGAATGTTGCCATATTGCGCTCTGTGTTGCGGTCGCGAGAGTGACCGCGAACGCTACTGGATGAATTCATCATTTTGGTTCATGGCTGGTAGCAGTCGACCTTCGACTTTAGACTTTGCTCTTGGTCTTCGCCCTTGGTCTTCTCCCTTGGTCTCTAGTCTTCGCCCTTGGTCTCTGGTCTTCGCCCTTGGTCTTCGACCTTCGACCTTCGTCTTTGGTCTTCGCCCTTGGTCTTCGACCTTCAACCTTCGTCTTTGGTCTTCGACTTTTGACCTTCGTCTTTGGTCTTCGACCTTCGACCTTCGTCTCTGGTCTTCGACCTTCGTCCTTCGACCTTCGACTCTGTTCTTCGACCTTCGTCCTTCGACTCTGGTCTTCGACCTTCGACTCTGATCTTCGACTTTTGACTTGTCTTTGGTCTTCGATCTTTGTCCTTCAACCTTTGACTCTTGTCTTCGACCTTCGTCCTTCAACTCTGGTCTTCGACCTTCGACTTGTCTTTGGTCTTCGACCTTCGACTTGTCTTTGGTCTTCGACCTTCGACTCTGATCTTCGACCTTCGACTTGTCTTTTGATATTCGACCTTGGTCTGTTGCGGGCGCTATTCCTTTGTTGCGGATGCAATATACAGGCAGGCAGACTACTTAGAGAATTTTCTAAGTTCTTCATTCTCAAGCACTTAATAGGTTATTTTATCTGAAAAATACACTTAGTTGAAATGTTAGATTAATTCAACTTGATTGCCAAGATCAAAATTGAGATTGATTTAGTCGGATTACACCACTAAGGTCAACATCTATGGAAAACATTGTCAAAAAATTTGAATTATAAGATGTCGGCTCATAGACTCTAGTTTGGTTAAGTTCCCCTTTGAATGCCGGTGGACAAGCTTCAATAAGCTTGGTTAAGCATAAGGTGGATGAAAAGCCAACGAACAAGTCAATTTATGAAACCTCGATTGAGTGGATTAGAGTAGTTGTTCATTAGGGGGCATGCAATCAAATAGCAGAATCACTACAGGATCAGAAGGTGGTTGTCTGGTAAAATTTCTAGCTTGGGGGCAATGTTCAGATTTGCAATCAATTCGTAAAAAAGGAAAAAATAAAAAAGAAAAAAAAAGAGAAAAGGAAAGGTAGCTCGCTAAGTCAAAAACTCATAAAGGGTGGCTTAGGCAAAAGTTAGAGCAAGCTCATAGAGTCAAAAACTGAAAGGGCGGTTTGGGCAAAAATTAGAGTCAAAAAAGAATTGAAAAAAAAAGGGAAAGAAAAGAAAATGAGAAAAAAAATAAAAAATGAAAAAAAGAAATTTGATTGCAAACTTTCGGCTATAGGGTTAAAGTCCTGTAGACTCGCTAGGTGATGCTACTTCGATTTTGAAGATGAAAGGTTCATGATGCAATATGACAAAGCATATTCTAGACTTGAAGTGGGTTTGGAATAATTATAGAAGTGTTGCATATGATTATGCATACATGCAATCATATAGGAAGCAGGAAATGTATGCCATATGCATCACACTAAGAAAGAGAAAAGAATTAGAAAGAAAGTGAAACGTTTGCATCATAATGAATGTGAGCATTTTTGCATAAGTATGCTATGTCTTATAGGCAATACCAAAAGAGCGTGAAAGAATGGAAGATACAAAAGAAAGCAACCTCAATGGCATAATCTCAATGACCAAAAGATGATAAAGCAGCAGTAATGGCACAATATCAATGACCAGTTGATAGAGACGAGGAAGGAATGGAAAAGACGATGAAGAGCACATCGACATGAACACAAGAGCAAGGTCGAAGGACATGATCATAATGTAGAATGCATGGGCTTCTCAATATAAGTAAGAAAGAATTTAACAATACCAAGAGGTATGAAGAGAAATTTACAAAATCAAAATTGCACAGAAAAATAAAATCCTGCTAAAGAGGCAAAGTTGTTGGGTTAAAGAAATTCAACAAAGGTAAAATCCCACTAAAGAGGCGAAGCTGTTGTGTTAAAGGGATCCAACAAAGGTAAAATCCCGCCAAAGAGGCGAAGTTGTTGGGAACCTAACAAATGTAAAATCCCGCTAAAGAGGCGAAGTTGTTGGGTTAAAGAAATCCAACAAAGGTAAATTCCTGCCAAAGAGGCGAAGTTGTTAGGTTAAAGAAATCTAACAAAGGTAAAATTCAGCCAAAGAGGCGAAGTTGTTGGGTTAAAGAAATCAAGCAAAGGTAAAATCCCATTAAAGAGGCGA
The DNA here is from genome assembly GCA_949750685.1 of Vernicia montana. Taxonomy (NCBI): domain Eukaryota; kingdom Viridiplantae; phylum Streptophyta; class Magnoliopsida; order Malpighiales; family Euphorbiaceae; genus Vernicia; species Vernicia montana. The sequence continues at coordinate 1,568 of CATKHJ010582797.1, read as the reverse complement.
AGCTGTTGGGTTAAAGGGATCCAACAGAGGTAAAATCCCACCAATGGGGCAAAGTTGTTAGATTGAAGGAATCTAACAAAGGAAAGGCCATCGAATCAATGAGGTCCAACGAGAAGTTCAAATTTCACAAAAGAGGTGAAGCCGTTAGGTTAAAGGAATCCAACAAAGTCCACCAGGAGAAGAGTTCAAGAAAAGGGAGTTCAACTGAAATTAAGCGATTCAGTCAGGTTAGTATGCGTGTGTTATGTCCGACTGATATCAAGCGATTCAGTTAGTATGTGTGTGTAGGGGAGAAAGTTAAGTCGGAGTCGGTTCATACTTTGCCTTAATTTGTGAAATAAAATAAGCCAAAGTGGGGACAAACTGTAAACGCTTAATGTTCGACCCTAGAGCCCGATGATGAGAAACGGTTTGCTTTTGCTTGGAGGTTGATTCACAATTTGGTTTTTGTGTTAAATTGAAAAAAATTTCTGGACTGAATTGAAAATGATTTGGGAAATGGTTTGATTTGGAGTTTTTTAGTTTTAATGTATTAAATCCTTGAAATTTGGAGGTTTAAAATGAATTTTAAAAAATTTCACTTTCGGTCCTTAACGGTAGGGAAAATTATGGTTTGTTCCTTGAAGGGAGTAATGAGGCCTTATAGGTCCCTTGCATGGACTCAAAAGGCCTCATATGTCCCTTTCCTGGATGAGTGTCTCCCTGCTCGTCCCCTGCTGCTAACAGACCAAATTTTTGACTTTTTTTTGAAAATTTTTGAAATTGAAAATATTTTAGACCATCCCAATCCCTTAGAATCAGCTCTAGAAGGATTGGGGAAGATAAGACTTTATTAAAAAAGGATTTATTTAAAAAAATATAATAAAATCATTTTTGGGAAAAAACCCTAGAAAATTAAAAAATCATATAAAACCATTATTTTCTCCATTTTGGAGGAGGAGGCTATTATTATGATGTAGAAAAATATTTTTGAAGACCCTAGAAACTGTTAGAGTATATGCCCTAGAGCTGTGTATATATATTTATGTAAATGTAAAATAATATCTTAATATATGGTAATAAATATATGTTTCTATAAATCAATTGTTCCATTATATTAAATATATATATTTGTAGTCCATTAGTATTTTGTAAGAGGATCTATTCTCAAGTGTTGAGAATATGGATGACAGATCGCTCTCAAACAAATACTTTAAATGTTCATGGTCATAGGAATAATGACTGGGCATTATTAATTCCGGAAGATCGTCACCTCTGTTTATATTCTATAATTAGTATGTGATACTTATGATTATAGAGGCAGTGAACATTATGTTGCTTGACAAATGTTGTCGATATAAATATGTGGATATTCATGTGATGAATGATTGAACTTTGACGTTAGATGATGATAGCATGGAGTTTTATTGCTAGTCAATAAATCATCATTTAGGTCATAATTGTACATATAGTCCTTTGACTTGAGGGACACTGTATCTCATTCATTGATAGTTGGGATTTGTTATTGCTTACATACTTATGCTATTCATGTATAGGTATTTGGTATGTGATGGTTCTAACTAGTTATG
>CATKHJ010582760.1:0-11097 GCA_949750685.1 Vernicia montana | reverse complement strand
TCTAACTCAAGAAAGCTACTAAAACAACTAATAACATAACCCATAAAGAATAATGAAAGATTTGACATTTACCTCAAAATGTCTCTTTCAACCTCAAATCAACTTCTTCCAAGAATTTAAGAGAATCCACTTAGATCTTCGGGTATCCTTTGATTCCTTGAGTCAATTTAATGCATCTTAGTCTTTAAGAAGCATTAATGAGACTTTGGTGAAGGGATTTGGGTCAAAAAAGTCGAATTAATGAAGTTAGGTCTGATTTCCCGAAATGAGGCGGCTGCTGTCCTTTTTATAATTCCCGACTTTGAACGTGTGTTCATCACACTTGAACGAGCATTCAACATATTTGAACGAGCGTTCATCCTATCTGAACGAGCATTCAAGTCCAAAATCCAAAAATATAAACTATTCACACAGAGTGCTTTTGAACGAAGGTTCACCATCTTGAACGAGCGTTCAACCTTCTTGAACGAGCGTTCATCTATTTGAACGGGCGTTCATTAACTTCCAGAAATTGTTACTGTTCACACAGGGGCGATCTGAACGAGCGTTCATCTATTTGAACGGGCGTTCAAGCTTGAAACAGTACAAAACCTTGTTCTTCTTGACTCCAAACATTCCAAGTTTAATCTATTTAAATCAAACAATGCTTAATACACTAGATACAAACATATCTCATCCTAAGGATTGCATAACATCACAAACATAGCATTTATAGTCAAAATTCATCAACTTCATCAAAGGAATATAACATATATATATACATATATACATCTTACATAATACTTTCATAACTTAACTTAATCATTCCTTTACAAATCATAAACACACACAACAAAATCTTGGGTGTTACATAATGGATAGAACTACTAATAAATGAGAATCAACCATTGAAAGAAATCAAAATACCAATCGCAGCTAATAAAAAAAAATTCATAATCAAATGAATTATAACAAAAAGAATTTTGTTTTATTTGAAGAGAAGAAGAGGAGTCACCGCGGACGAGAGAAAAGAATAAATTAAGAAGAAGAAAACTGAGCCGCAAGAAGAAGAAGATTAATGGGAAGAAGAGAACTGATAGAGAATATGGATTTGAAGACACAAAAAATAGAAAATTATTGTCTACACCGAATGTATACACTAATTTAATGAGATAAAAATATGTGGAGCAGAAAATGGTATTAGTGTTTTTTCACTTAGTAAAATATAAACAAAAAAGTCATATTGTTAAAATATTTTATCACTCATTGGTTTGATGTATGGGATAAATCTATATAATTTTTCCTCAAAAACTAGAAGAGTGATGATTTTTTGTTTTTTCTTTTTTAACAATAATTTTTTTTACGTGTATGAGATAAAAATATGTGAAATAAAAAAGGGTATCATTGTCTTTCATATTTGCTAAAATATTTTATTATTCATTGATTTGACCTATGAAATAAGTTTATAAATCCGGTGTAGGCAATAATTTTTTGCAAAAAATAGAATAGCGATATTTTTTTTTAATAATAAAAAAGATTTTTTTTTATGTATTTTTAAATATGATTAAGTTTAAATAATTATTTATTTGATGTGATATGATTAATTGATATGTTATTAATCAATGTTTATTGAGTTTATTTATGGATGAGATGGTAGATTTTGTTTACCTAAGTATTTCTCCAAGGTTTAGCAACAATAAATAATTAAATAATTAAATAATTAAAATCTGCTCTGCAAATATTTTTGTTTTTAGGGTTTAATCAAGTATAACTAATGATTTAATAACGCAATCACAATTTCCTTCCCGCTGATTGCACGATGAGAGTTTAGTTTCTCGATTCAATTCTTACCAACATCATCCTCATCGCCTCTCAAAAGGTCAGTATATAAGAAAGATATTTCCTTTTTTTTTTATTTTGTATTTTAGATTTTTTTTTCTTCCTCTCCTCTTTGGATTGCTGTTTATTTCGCGAATTTTTTGCTTTTGGTCTATCGGGTTTCTGATTCATAGATTGTTTTCTTGGCAACCAAACATAGATTTTTTGCTTTGCTTCATTTTGATATTCAGTTGAGCTATGAATTTTGATTCCATTGTTGATAAGATTGCAATGCTAATTTCTCTTGATCAGAACATTTTCTATATATATTCTCCATCTATTTTCTAAATATTAGATTGTTTTATTGCTTAAGTTAGTTTTTCTAACTTTCATCATATTGTTTAGGTTGGATCAGAAAGTTTCTTGAATTAGTTCTTTAAGAACTGAATTTTAGTTTTTATTTATATATAATCTTAAGAGTTAAGAGAGAATGTCTGGGAGAAATCGCGGGCATCCTCTTCCTATGAAAGGCATACCTCATTCTGGCCTACCGCCTGCTATCCATGAACCACACTTTGGCAGAGGGCTTGGACCAATGCTACCCCATCCAGCCCTACTAGAGGAAATGAGAGAATCCCAATTTGGGATTGATCCCAGGCGGCTTCCTCCTCATCCTGCCATAATGGAGGAACGCCTTGCTGCTCAACACCAAGATATTCAAGCTTTGTTGGCTGACAACCAGCGGTTGGCTGCAACCCATGTTGCACTTAAGCAAGAATTGGAAGCTGCCCAGCATGAGTTGCAACGGACCGCACATTTTGCGGATTCATTGCATGTGGAGAAGGATGTGCAGATGAGGGAATTGCATGAGAAGTCTCTAAGGTTGGAGTCAGATCTTCATGAGGTGGAGGCTGTCCGGACTGAACTTCATCATGTTCGTGCTGATATTAAGGAACTTGGTGATGTGAGACAAGAACTTACAGGTCGTATGCAGGCAATGACTCAAGATTTGGCTAGGTATAATGCAGATTTGCAACAGTTGCCAGCTCTGAAGGCAGAAATTGAGAGTATGAAGCAGGAATTACAGCGTGCTCGGTATGTGCTTGTGTGATCTTTACTCTTTAGCAGAATAGAAAGTAAACCAAGTTTATGTTTCAGGCTTGAAGTTTTCTTGTGATCAATTATTATTTGTGTATGTTTCAGGCATAATTCTCTGTTTTTTTTCCCCCTGCTTGCAGAGCTGCCATCGAGTATGAGAAGAAAGGATATGCAGAGAATTATGAACATGGTCAACGGATGGAGAAGAAATTGATTGCCATGGCTCGGGAGTTGGAGAAGCTCCGTGCAGAGATTGCTAATGCAGAGAAACGAGCTCGTGCTGCTGCTGCTGTAGGTAATCCAGGTAAATTGCCCCTTTATTAAATTCAATGGGTTTTGGTTCTGAGAAACATGTAAAAAGTGTATACACTGAGAAATGGTAGGAAGGGAGAAGGAAAAGCAAAGACTAAGAAATGTCCACGAACATTTTTGTTTAATGAAAAACAAAAGTTATTAACATAAAAGAATGCATTGCTATTTAAGACAAAGGGGATCTCTAATTCTGCTGAATTTTGGCTTTGGCTCATGAAATTCCTTGGAAAATCATAGAGGTTGAATATCCTATACATGTTAAGTGTTAACAAAAATTCCAATATGTAATTTGAAATGAAACTTTCAGGTGAAAATGACCAAGGAAACCTTTTGGGCATGCGGGTAGCTGTTAAGTATCTCACTGTCATACTAAGATGAAGGAGGTGCTAGAACTTAATTTAGAAAGTATGCTTTCTCTCCACTGTGCATCAAACTTAATTTGATGGAAGAAAGCTTTAAAACTCTCTTGGCTTACCCTTTCAGTTTACGTGGGTTATGCATTACTGGATTTTTGTCTCCTATGATTTTGCTGATGTACATATTTTTCATTTGCTTCCCCTTATTGGATCAAGTTGATATGTGATCAATAGTTTCAGTCTCAGCTTATATAGTAAAAAGGGATTGGATTGACTTAATTGCCTTCTGTTGAGGTTCAACCAAGAAAAGTGAAGGGCAGAAACTACTTGTCTAAACTGGTTATGCCTATTTCTTCTGTTTAACTGATTGAAGACCCAAGTGGTTTAGAAACTTTTTTATCTGGTTCTGGGCTCAACTGATTGTTTGATGATTTTATCCATTGTATCTAATTTTAATTTCCTGATAAGATTTTGTTGAATTTTGAAAGGGCAGACAACTCACTCAAAAAGACAGGTGCTGTAATTGAACCTTTAAAGGGCATATGCCACATTACACATAGCACAGGTTCTGGAATTGAACCTCAATAGGCAGCCACATTTCATTCATTCTTCTAACTCTTAAATAGTTGAGTATATACATAGTTTTAAGTAGAAAAGAATGGCCTTCAATCAGAAACGTACCTCAGCCATGCTTTGCTTTTCTAACTTACAAGAAAGCCTTATTTTTCTACCTAAGCCTACTAACTTGTTTGCTGGAACAGCAAGCTTACAGCAGAAAACAAATCAAAATTTCCCTCCAAAATTCAAACTAACTACAAAGTATATAAGTAAATTCTGAATCTTCAACAGCCATTAATGCATGGTTATCGTGTGTCACATTCCTAACCTCTTTTACCTTCAGGAGCTAGATTTATCACTATTGCTGATATTTTCCTTCTTCCTCCCTCCATCCCTGTACCTCTCTCTCTCCCTCTCCATCTCATGTTGCTCTAAATATGTTTTCTCTGCAGGTGCAGCTTATAATGCAAATTATGGCAATCCTGAAGCCGGATATGCTGGAAATCCCTATCCTGTTGGCTATGGCATGAATCCTGTAAGTTGGCTGCTTTACATATGGTCTCATTGTGTGCATGTATCTGTAAGTGTTTAGATGTTTATATTTGCTCATGCTTGATTTGAGTCTATGCACATATTTAAGCTGCATCTTCATGTGAGTTTGTATGCATTTTTCTGTTTGGTTAATCAATTGGATGCCATTCTTTCTGCACAAATTTCAGGTGCAAGCTAATGCTGAAAATTATCCTCAATATGGAGCTGGACCTGGTTCCTGGGGTGCATATGATATGCAGCGAGCTCAAGGACACAGATAGACTGGTTTCCGAGGGGCTAAGATGTGTGTTAAATGGTATCTTGGGCTGCAACTTATTGGATACTTTAGTAAATTTGAAGTGCTTCTCATGATAGTTATTTAGGGAAGACTTACTCATCTATTTGGTTTAATGAAGTTGTACCTGAATATAATGATAGCTCATAGTATTCTGGGTGCAGTATGCTATTATTATTTAGAGATTTTCTAATGCAAATATGAGCACAAACTCTGCTATCTTTTCATCGAATGCATGTTCTCTGTTTTTCTATACATACTTAAGTATGAGAATCCCTTGTCATGTTTTAACCTATGCTTCTTAGTAATGAATTATTTGATTGTAAGATTTGGCTACATTGGGGATAAATTTAGATCCAGGTACTGAGATAGGTATTCAGTTCTGGAGTCTTTTATCTGTAGTGGGATTGGCAACAGGTTATGTCAATTTATTCCTTGATTGATCACCCGAACATAGGGTTGTTATTTTAAAACCTAAAGATAATTGCTCCATTGAGCCTTAGTCTTCTTCCAATCTGTCATTAATTGAAGAAAAAGGAGGGGAGAGGGGTGCAGGTTAGCTGTTTGCTAGTTTTCAATTGTTGCAAAGTCAGTTTACATAGAATTAGATTTCTGTAAGGTTCTGGGAAGATCTTGGTGTCTGAGTGAGCTTTGCTTATTTTTGTGAAGATGAAGGTAGTGCTTGATGCAAAAGGCTTAATTGAGTTTTCAGCTTAGAATAGCCTTTTCTCTTGGGCTTGAGCATAACATGATTACTATGTAGTCAAACCATTATTACCTCCTAAGCATACTTTCTCGTTTGGTGTTATCATCCGCCTACTCTTCTCACAAATAAATGCTTTGGGTTTGAGCTTCTTAAGTTTCTGTGTGAATGTGTTCATAGTTTGGTAATTAAGTTCCTGGAATTTTTGGGAGCATTGAAATTAAAGTGTTAAAAGGCATTATTTTGGGGAGATAATTGGTGGTTAAGGGTTTGGAAACTATCAGGATTTAGGGCTTTAAAGGTAGAAGAGCCTGAGAGGTGCTGTTTCAAATCTGTGAATGTATTCTTAAATTCTTTATTTGGGTCTTCAATCGTTTCAGGGTAGACTTAGGGTATGGAGATCAAAGAAGAACCACTATTTGGGAATTATTTGAGCAAGCATGGTATATATGGTAAGAAAAAGATAGAAGAAACAAATACTTGGCATTGATGCTTGAGATAACAATATTATAACAAAAGAAATTAGGCCCAAGGAAACAAATTCAGTGTAAAATGAAAAGAAAGCTACATAATAGATATGAATGAGTGCACAATGAAAATCAATTGATATTCACTTAGGTACATGTAAAGAAACTCGGTACTTGTAAAATCTTTCAAATGCTCTGGATTCAAATGAATCTGCAAATATTACAAAAAAAAAGGATTTCTTTTTGTTCTAATTTTATCATTATACATTTGAACTGATTTGACTTTTTAGTTCAACTGAATTTTATTATGACTTTTGGTCCTAGACTAGTTGGTGTCAGCAACATGGATCCATTTTCTCCATCTTTTATGTTTAGGGATGAACAATGTGTGATGTACTCTGATTAGCAATTCAGATTGTGACTTTACCTTAAAGAAAAAAAAGTTGTTATTTGATATAGCAAAGCATGTAAGGTCCATCTTTGCTGCCTGTTACATATTAATTCCATGAGAACTTTCCTCATTGCACAAATGGAGGTTAAATTAAAAATTACTGTTTGCTTCATTTTTTTTTCCAATTACCCTATCAAATTTGGTAGTCTTATTTGTTGACTGGGTGGGCAAGGTCATCATTCAGACATCTTTAAAACCTGCAACCTAGTTTCTCACTTTTGCAGTTTATTTGTGTATTTGTTTACGTTAACTTTATAGCTACTTGCAGGTATTGTTACGCAGTACAATCACCTGCTCTTGACTATTTTTACACAGCCAGTTCATAGGGTTAGATATGTTAGTAGCTAGATTTACCCAAATGAGTAATTGTTTGCAGTTACAGAAAATTCTGGGTTACGGATTTTTAGTGTCTGGCCTTGGCTGGAGTTAAGGGGCTATCATCTATTGCATAGGTTGGCTAAAAATTTCATTACTTTTGGAATTTCTCTCCCTTTCTCTTTCTCTCTTTCTCAACTCACCCATACACATGTATTTTGTATGGCTGCTGTGAGGAGAGATATGCTGAACCTTGCCCTTGATTTCTCATTCCACGTGGGGATGCTCCATTGAGTTTGTCAATTTACAGTTTGTTCGGTGTATTTGGCATTTTGACCAATGGCAAGATACTAGCAGTTAAAAAATAGAAGTTTTAAGGTCAGAGACTTTTAACACTCAAATAGTGGTGCCTTTTCTCCTCTATTTCTTTTTTTGGGGTTGGCTTTGAGAAGAAGATCATTCTTTTTCCCCCTTGGAAGGGAATGTATCCATCTATAATCCTTACAAGACTTTTAGCACTTGAATGGTAGTGCCTTTTCTCTTCAAAGGGCCTATTATGTAGGGTTGGTTTGATCAGAAGCATCATTCTGTTTTCCCTTCTGAAAGGGATTGTATTCGTTTATCATCCTGTTTACAAGAACAGCAACCAACTATACAGAGAAGCTTAATCATTGGTTAAAGTTTGCTGGTTGTTTGACGGGACATATTCAACAATGAAGCTGCAAATGAGTTTCATGGTCAAGTAAGTGTTTGTAACTTTCTGCAAATATACTTTTGCATTTTCACTTCTGTTTTGTAGGCCCCAGACAAGAATCCTTTTTTTTTTTGTCTGTTTTAGTGCAATTAGATTGTATTGGTTGTTGCCAATTCCTCTCGTTTGTAGCACTTGGTAGGGAGCCTTCTGTAATCAGTAGTTGAGGCAGTCTTCAAAATCAAGAAAATAGATTGTACAAGCTTTCTTCTGACTGCAACATTGGCAGCTATATGGACTATACCCCCTGCTGAATTATGTTTACTTTTATGTTAAATTTCAGTGATGGTTAAGTCTTGACTGATCAGGTTATAGCTCAGTAAGAAATGGCGGGGCAGGTTATGCAATTCCCATCCCCTCCCCATTAATTATCCGGGTGGGGGCAAGGCATAAAACAGACCAGGGCAGGGTCAGGGTACATTTTATATTTTTTCATTTAATATTATTAAAAAAATCTTCTTATATATATATATATATATATATATATATATATATATATCTCCGTGTGTGTGTGTGCGTGTGAACACATACAAACTATTTTCAATATTTTTTGTTACTATTTGAGAAAGATATTAATATTCTGTAATCAATAGTATATTTTTAAATATAAAAGTCTTTTTATATTTATAAAATAAAAATATAATACAAAAGTATGTTTTAAAGTTGGGGCAAAATCAGGGTGGGATGACCGAAACTGATTCCTGTGGCTGTGTAGTTCGTTGGAGTTTGTTTAGATATTGTGCAACAGCAAGTCTTAAATGGATGATTCCTGAGCATTGGAAGCACAGAAGGGTGAAGACCTAATTGGAGAAACAATTCAATGAGGGGATATGCGAAGAAGATTTGATGTTCACTTTGAATATTGATGGTATAATAAATGAGTAACGAGTTCTCTAGGAAGTAGCAACATTTGAAACAGTTCTGCTGCTGAGGCCTCAGGGATATAACTTAATATTTGTTGTGCTGTTGAGCATGCTGTGTTGTATTGCTTGGATGCAGTAATAAGTGGCAAAATTTTTTTTGAAATTGTTGACGCTGTGATCAAGTCAAGCAATTTAGAAAATCTGAACTTTTTGTTGGTGAAGAGAATTATAATCCATTAACTTAGCCATAGTGATTCTTCTAACAATGGATTTTGCATTTGCCTTATTATACTACCCAGGAGTCTGTGCTTATCTTTCTGGAAGTGTGCTCCTTTTCAGCACTTTTTGCACGATGAAATCATGGCTATTTTGATGTAGTCAATATTTTTCCAATTTCCACTCACTGGGTAGATTGTTTGTTTGACATCGTCTTTACCTTCTTTTCCTGATCCGCTTGATGTTTTGTCAGTAGAGTGCTCTTTTTTTTTTTTCGTCTGTTTCAATTGTTTTGTTGTTTTTACATATGGTTAGCTGTGCAAGTGATGTTAGGTGCTTATATGTGTTTGATCATAATAAGCTTAAGCAGCTGTATGCTGGAGCAGTGAACGTGAAACTTTATATGTTGTTTGGTTGGTAGCATAATCAAGACCAGTTGTATATAAGTTATCTTTATTTAGTCGTATCTCAAGTGAGTACTTATTACCTATGAGTTTTGATTTGAATAGCTTATTCTTCCACTTCTCTGGCATTTAGTATGAGCTTGCCTCCTCTATGGCATTTTTGCATGTCTGATTGATGTATGTTTCTGACTATTTTGCCTCCATGTTATGTTTTCAGGTTTTTTTGAAATTTTTATGCTTTTGTTTTTAGGCTTATAACCTTTGGGCCTTCGACTGCTGCCTGTGCCTTGGCTGAGTGATTTCCATGAGGTATTTGCACTATTCTTACTCTGTTTGTGTTAATTCACTTTTTCTTTGGTTTTGGGCTTCTAACTTATTTGGTTTTGAAATAGTTTTCATGTTATTTTGCTAAAGCAAAGTGCATATCTGTTAATTGTTTCTATATTTCTAGGAGATCCATTGACTAATAGTTTGGCATAGTGCTTACCTTTGTTATCTTCTATTTGATTTATGATTACATTAGAAAACTAAACCTAAACCAGAAGAAAAATGGAAAGGAAAAAAGGACAAGGAGAAAAAATCTGTGGAGAAAGCTAAGGCTAAGTCTATCACAAACTAACATCAATTTCTTAGGTTGACCTGTTCAGCTCCACTTAAGTTGACTTAGTGTTGAGAAATTGTCTTATGTTCATTAATTTGTGATGAGGGACCATCAGTTAAAGGTTTTAGGGCTACCTATTTAAGGAAGAAATTTAAAAAATAATTAGGGATAATTACAAAACAAGCCTATAGTTTCAATTTCAGTTAAAGTTCTAGCCTTCTAAATGTTACAATTTGGGGCTGGAACATTTTACGCATTTAAATTAAAACCCTGGCAGTTTTCTTTTTGCAATTTTTTGTTCTTTTGTTTTTGTTAACAAAATTAATTAGGGATCTTAAATACCTATTCAATGAGTTTTAATTTGAAATATGGCTTGCATAAAACAATTGATCATTGTGGTAGAATTTTGGGGAAGAGTTTCTAAGGCTAAAATCTTTTAGCAATAATTTGTATATTTGTAGTTTATAAAAATTTAAATGTAAAATCTTGTTTTACTCAATGATAACTTTTTAAAATACCTTATTTGCAAGATTTAGTAGAGAAATTGGGGTTAATTTAAGGAAAGGGTGGTGCCATGTTTTTTTTTCTTTAATTGAGGTTCTTAAATTGCTCAAGTCTCAAATTATAATGTTTTAAAAACATTAGGACTTTAATTAGAATTGATCTTGTACTATTTTGACTTCTTTAGTATTTTGTGTAAATAATTACTTACAGTATTATACTTTCTATTGGGGTTAAGTTTTATTTTATGATGCCTATATGGTATGTAAGTATTTTTATGGGCACTTGGCAGTAGGTTGATTTTGGTTAATTGATAATAAAATAAAAATTTTAGGTTATTTAGCTATCTTTGGATATGTTTTTCATGGTTCTACATTAATTTGTAAAAAAAAAAAAAAAGTTGTAGTTTAGAAGCATTTGCTCATAGGCTGCTTTTTTATGTGATCTCAAATGACATTTTTTTAAAAGAAAACTTAAGATGCAATTAAAGCTGGAAATAATCTAAGATCAAGCTATGCATTGGCTTGCTTGAGTTATAATTAGCTCAGTCTAGATCTCAATTTGGCTGGGATCTACTATATGTATTCCTCCCTTTTATTCTATCAAGGACAATATTTTTGTAATAGCCAGTGATTCTAAATCTACTTATTACTACTTTAGCCTTGCCATTCTGATGCAGGAGAAAAAAAGCTTAAGGCAATTAGGGCAATTAGATCTCAACAATTAGGGCTAGAATAGATAGTGATTGTGGTTGGAACAAGAAAATAATTAGGGTTTAAAGAAAACCTCTGATTTAAAATCTATGTTGAAAAATAATAAGAATAATAATACATAATATTGTATGATAGCAGCCTTATTTATACTAATTAGGATAAATC
>CATKHJ010582750.1:0-13859 GCA_949750685.1 Vernicia montana | reverse complement strand
CCATCTCTTGCCATAAGTTTTTCAAGAGATTTGCATATTCTGTGACGGATTTATTCCCTTGTTTTGTTGAGGATATTTTTTATTTGATCTCATAAATCTGGGCTGCATCATGTACCTTTGAATAAGTCTCCTTGATTGATTTCCAAATGTCTTTGGCAGTGGGAAGAAACATGCAAGTGTCATTGATTTCTGGTACCATTGCATTCCACAACCAAAACATGACCATAGAATCTTCCTCATCCCAAGTAGCGAATTTAGGATCACCTTCTTTTGATCACCAAGTGACCGAGTTTGCCTTTTCCTTTAAGGAAAATTTGAACAAATTGAGATCATTTCAGATAATTTTTCCCATTTAACCTGTTTGCTGGCTGAATATTCTGCAAATCTCCTATGGTCTGACTATTTTTTGTCTCCTCTAGTTGAGGAGTGACAACAGAAATTTCTGATTTTTCTGTCATGGTGAAGGTATTAAAAGGAAATTGGAAGGAGGAAAATAATAATCAAACAATAATGAAGGCTACAATGAAGATGAGATAAATTGGTAATGAAAGTGTAGGATAACAAGGGATCAACAATGAAGGCTGAAAATGATAGATTTTTTGGAGGATTGCACTTCAACAATGAAGGCTGAAAAAAAAAATTTCTGGAACTTAACAAAGCTCTGATACCATGTGGAAAGAAATGTTAATTTCTTACTTGTATTTCTCTAAGAACCATTTACAATTTATAGAGTATAATGACCACCAATTAAGGCAAAATTTTAATAATCAAATCAAAGAAAAATCAACTAATTTACAGCTGTATAACCCACTAATCATGGTTAATTTCCTGCTGTATTTCAGCTATACACACCCACTGATTTAGGCTTGACCATTGACTATTACAACTGTAAAACTCCTAGTAATTTAAGCTTGATTAGTGGAGATTTGTCAACAGGTTGTGTGATGACAAATAGTATAATTTGGATCATCCCCATTACATTGTGATGCAGTATATATTTCTAGGTAGGTGTAGCCCAAGTCCTGGTTGTGACCTAACTCCTAAGCTTGCCTTGGAGAGGACTTGTTTGCAATTTTTATTTTTTCTTTAGGCATTCTAGTAGTAGAAAACTAAAATACATATATATCTTTTGAATATTTTTGTAGGTATGTGGATTTAAATTGGGGCTGCAGCCATTGTTGTGTGTAAAGGAAACTAGGTTGCCAGGGCTGTAACATGATTGTCATGACCTGTTGCTTTGCTTTTTCTTAAGGGGGGGAAAAATGCAAAATGTGTTAAAGGAATAGATTATAAATATTCAAAAAGTTGACTCAAATTTAAGAAATGGCATTAATTAATGAGCATTAATACATAAATAAGACATTAATTGATGATTTTTACATTGTTTTCTAATTAACTTCAATAGCTAGTGCAAAACAAAAAGAAGATCAAAGATCTAACCTTATCACCACTATAAAAAGTATCTAGAAGAGTCTTGATATAAAGTGTGCCAAGTAAAAATTTCATGTGATAAGAGTTTTAAATGATATGAGTTGATGTAGCATGCAGGGCAAAAGGGGGGAGTTGGTGGCTACAGAAATTGGGAAAAAAGCTGACTCGGCAGCCAAAAAAAGCAGGCTTTTATACCTTGTTCTAGATCACATACAACTTGCTTACAATTATAAGTTCAGAATCATAAAAAGGCATTGGTTTGCTTGTTTGTTTTTTCCCACCTTTTAGCAAAATCATAAAACGGCATAGGACATCTTGAGACTTTATAGACACCCGCATTTGTTAATGAATGATACTTTTCATCACTTGAATGTGGTGTACCTTTTGCCACAATCCTACAATACAACATGCTGTTAAATTATTGAAGTAGCGTTTGCTACTATCTCTTGTTTTCTTCTTTCCTTTTTTTATTTTTTTTATTTTATAATTTTTTACCAAGGAGTTTATATTCCTTCAGTCTGGATTGGTCAATAATTTTGCAGGAAACTTCTTTTACATAATATAAAATTTTCTTTTATAGAAATCCTATAGCTTAATATTTTGGTACTGCAGTCTTCTGCGTTCTTTTAAGTCTAAACTAATGTTATCATGCAAATAGGCTGTGAGATGACCATTGACATATTTGAAGCTTATTTCATCACATACCAGCATTCAAGTGCTCTTATAGTTCATGGAGTACTGTTTCATAATTCATTTATGATATTGAATTCTTATCTGTTTCATGCTTAATGTTCCTCTTTCTTTTTCTCCAAGGATGAGATGATATATATTCATCGACTATGGATACCAGAAAGTGAGAGGAAGATATTTCCCCAGAATTTGCATACCCAGTTTCATGGAAGAGAGATGCATTCCTTATGCTTTGTATCTGAAAATGTGACAACTGAAGCAAATGGGAAGGGTAGTCTTTTTGACAAATCTAGTTGGATTGCTACGGGATGTGAAGATGGAACTGTGAGATTGACTAGGTAAATGATAATTAGCGGCCATTTATATGGAGAAGTAATTAATTTTCTTGACATTTTTGGTTTTATTTCTACTTCATAACTTGTGGTGGTGGACAAATAGCTGTAGTGCATTTCCTGCATATTTAGTGTGTTGGTGTGAATTACTCTAGTCCCCCACTTTCTTCATCCTCCACTCCTATCCATCTCTTCTGCTGATGGCCACTTTCACCCTTTTTTTTTTTTTTTAATTACAATACATTCACCCCTTTTTCGGTATGCATGAATTTGAATTATAGAATTCATTTATAAATTGTAAAATTTGATTTAGTTATGTTGAATTCATGGGAGTGAAATGAATATTTTTCGTTCATACTTGAATGTGAAAACATGAAATTTCAAATGAATTCCATAAAATTTTATAGAATTCATTTAAACAAGGCATTAGCAATTGTTTTATCTCTTTACATGGGCAACTAATTTTGTGATGGGTCATGGGTGAAGATATATTCCTGGAGTCAAGAGCTGGTCTACATCGAAATTGCTTGGGGAGCATGTTGGTGGATCAGCAGTGAGATCAATATGCTTTGTGTCAAAGACGCACATGATTCCTTCAGATGTGACCAACTTGTATGACTGGAGAAATAAACAGAAAGCTTATACTGAGAACAGGGAGAATCCATTTTTACTGATCTCTGTTGGTGCAAAACGGGTACTGACATCTTGGCTATTGAGAGATAGAAGGGTAGGCAAGAAGGAAAACCGACTTGTGGAACAAGAGCAAAATAAAATTGGAAATGCGTACATACCTTGTGTGGGTGTATCCTCATCCATGTCATTCAAGTGGCTTTCCACTGACATGCCTACTAAAAATTCCAGCACTCAGAGAACAAAAAATATTGAGACAATAGGGGGAATGACTAAAAATGTTGCTAGCATGGAAACTGATGACAAATCTAGATCTCTTTTACAAGAAAAGGGGGAGGCAACAACAAAAAGTTGCCTTGATGATAAAGATGAAGATGACTGGAGATACCTGGCTGTCACTGCTTTTCTTGTGAAGTGTACCAGTTCCAGGTGGGATGATAGTCCTTCCATCTTCTTGTTATTGTATCTTTGCATTAACTTATCTGATCTAAATTAAATTTAAAAAAAAAAAAAACTCTCTTTTCTCCCTTCCAGGTTAACTGTCTGTTTTATTGTTGTCGCTTGTTCAGATGCCACACTTGCAGTACGAGCTCTCGTTTTACCACATCGGTTATGGTACTTATGAAGACAACTATTTAATTTAATTCACTTAAAGCAATTTTTAATGATTGCCTTACTCAATAACCAGAAATCATTCTTTCCTTTTAACTTGTTATAGGTTTGATGTGGCTTTGTTGGTTTCTATATCATCACCAGTTTTGGCATTGCAGCATGTTATCATTCCTGTACAGCTGCCTTCTGGAGGTTTGGTTATTTGATTTCTCTTATGCTTTTGGAACTTAGCATTCTACTGTCTGACCATAAAATAAAAAAAAAATAAGTATTTAATGCGATTTATTATCTTGCATGGAGTTCTTAGCTAATTATGCTCTTGATTCACAGAAACCACTTGGATTGGAAATGTGTACATTGTGATAAGTGGGGCTACTGATGGAAGTATTGCCTTTTGGGATCTAACTGACAGCATCGAATCTTTTATGAAGCATTTGTCAACACTTGATGTTGACAAGCTCAAACATTGTCAGACACGGCCACGCACAGGAAGGGGAAGTCAGGGTGGACGATGGTGGAGATCATTAAGCAGTAGCTGGTCTAAGCAAAAACCAGTTGATGGTCTAGTTGCTCATAAATCTGGAGAGAGGAACTGCAATTTGGTTAACCATGCCATGAGTGGAGCGTCAACAAGTGATGCTGAAAGCTGCATAGCAGTTTGTTCTCATGCTATGCCTGATAGTCCCCTTGAGCCGGAAATGAATAATGTTAATTTTACTCCTGAGATATGTGAAATACAGCCTTTACATGTTCTTAATAACGTTCACCAATCTGGTGTCAATTGTCTTCACGTTTCAGACATACAGGACTCACGAAGTTGTGACTCTGCTTTTTTGTTCAGTGTAGTAAGTGGGGGTGATGATCAATCCCTCCACTGTCTCAAATTTGATTTGTCTATTTTATCAAACGGCAAAGATTCTGAGATCACCACACCAGACATCATAAATTTATCCATGAAATCCAAAAGTATAAAGAATTCTAATCATTTTAGTCTATGCCAGATCAAGAATTACAGAATCAGGTTCTTGTATCATGAAAGAATCTCCTCAGCTCACAGCTCTGCCATAAAAGGTGAAAGAATAATCACTCCTTTAAACCTAGTTTCATTATAGGTACCAACTTTTATTATTGTATTTTAGCCAAGAACCTTACTTTCTTCCCTTCCCCACCCCCCTCTTTTTCTCTCTCTTAACTGCTGCTGCTGATCTCTTTGAACACAATAATGTCCAAGTAATCTGTATTTTAAGTGGATACTAAAAGGGTTTTAAACTATCTCCTGCCTTCTATAGTCAATCATGTTTAGGGCATTTCTTTTTCCAGTTTTCTATATTTTGGATGGGCTTGCTGACTTTTGTCAAGACTTTTAGAACCTGTGGAAAGATGTAATCAAGGTCTTATGGAAGGAAAAGGCATCTTTTATGCCTACTGACAGATTGGAATTTGTTTTTATTTCATGAAGGTGTTTGGACAGATGGCACATGGATATTTTCTACTGGGCTTGATCAGCGCATCAGATGCTGGCTTATTAAGGAGCACTGTGAATTGATTGAGCAAACTCATTTAATCATTAGCGTTCCAGAGCCAGAGGCATTATGCGCCAGAGCCTGTGAAAGGTGAGTATAGAATCTGAAATACACCTTTTGTCCAGAGTAGTTCAAAAATCATTTTACAGTTATGAATAAACAATATGATTGTCATACTTATGGATTTTTTTCTCTTATGCAGGAACCGGTATGAAATTGTGGTGGCTGGTAGAGGGATGCAAATGGTTGAGTTCCTGCCATGCTAGTCACGGATGGTAGTGACACAATGAAGAGAAAATTACCTAGTATGTACTAGTGGACACTAGTGCTGATCCTGGTTTCTGTCATAGTGAAGAGGGATATATTCGATTGCCTGAAATTACATATTTTATCAACCAATTATCAGAGTTCGGTTGCTTGCAAATCTGAGGTCTGCAGCCTGTTTCACAATTCTTTTTGCATTATTATAGTTGTGTACACAATTTGGTTTTTCCCCCTAATTAAGAGGGGTGGGCAAAATCTGACAAAGAAGCAACACAACACAATATGATCTTAACAGTTGAGATTCTTTTGAAGGTTCTAGATTGATTTTTAGACCTGTGACTGTTGTTTAAGCTCTCCTTTTTACTTTTTAGGTGTGATAGTATTGTAATATAGGGAACTCCATTTATGTACTATGTCGCACCATTGAATTTAATACGTTCTTGACATTCATATACGCAATCATATGTTACATGACACAAGTACAAGTAGCCAGATGTAGATCTTTAACATGCAACTTTATCAGCTCACTTTCCAGGGACAAAGTTTGTGGCATAAGCCCAAGCATTGTTGTTCACAGGGTCAGCAAGATGATCAGCAAGGTTCTCTAGAGGTCCCTTCCCAGTTACAATAGCCTGCACAAAGAAACCAAACATAGAGAACATGGCAAGTCGCCCATTCTTAATTTCTTTTACCTTGAGCTCTGCAAATGCCTCGGGATCATCAGCAAGTCCCAAGGGATCAAAGCTACCTCCTGGGTACAAGGGGTCAGTGACCTCACCAAGGGGTCCTCCTGCAATACGGTATCCTTCAACAGCACCCATGAGAACAACCTGGGTTGCCCATATGGCTAAAATGCTTTGAGCATGGATAAGGCTAGGATTCCCCAAGTAATCAAGACCACCCTCGCTGAAAATTTGAGCACCAGCCTTGAACCACACGGCTTCACCAAACTTGACTCCATTCCTGGCAAGAAGCTCTGGGAATACACATCCCAAAGCCCCAAGCATTGCCCACCTGCAATGAATCACCTCGAGTTCCCGGTTTTTGGCAAAGGTTTCAGGGTCAGCTGATAGCCCTGCAGTATCCCAACCATAGTCACCAGGGAATTCACCAGTCAAGTAAGATGGAGGCTCACCAGAGAGTGGACCGAGGTACTTGACACGGTCAGGGCCATACCAAGGACTGCCACCAGCGGGCTTTCCTGCTGTCTTCCTCATTGAGACTCTCCCATTGCTACTCTGGATGGCTGATGAAAACTCAGTCCAGGCATTCAAAGGAGCAGCCTTACTTGTGAATGTAGATGAGAGAGTCATGGTTGCCATTTTTTGTACTTGGGGTGTTGCTGCTTCTAATGAAGTTGGTTACTTGGTGGATGAATGTGAGAAGTGAAGGTCCTCTTCTTTCTTATATAGGGTCTCGTGAGGCCCACAATCCTATCCATGTAGATCATCCCCTTCTTGATTGGCTAATGAGTTGATTACATGGATGCAAAAATCCTACTAACCATCCCAGCCAATGGATGAAGGCTTAGCATGGATTTTGCTCAAATCATTGGGAGATATTCCATTATCTAAATCTCATTTTATCCATGTGGTCCTCAGTTCAATCTATGATTTGCATAATTTCACTATATAAAATCACTTTTACACTTCTAAATCATAGTTTTCCACACAATGAATTAAAAACATATTTAATTATATTATATTCTACTTTTTTATAACGTATTAAATATAGAGTTTCTGTTTAGTGATCTTATACTTTTATTATTATAGGAATAAATAAAATTTTAAATTTTTATTTTTCTCTAAACAAAAGTATGAACACTACTTTTCAATATAGATTAATGAGTATTTGACAAAATTTTTTAATGCAGCTGTTAATTTTTTTATTCAAAACAGTTGTATCAAATCCGTTTGATTTTTTTTTAGTAATAGTTGTTAACTGTTAGTTAGTCAAACAACTCTTTCTTTTTTTAAATAAAAAGACTAAATTAACCTAATATTTATTCTTAATAATCATTAAAAATATTAACAACATTTAATAATAATTTTACTTAATACTTAACAACTAATAACAGCTATCAGCAATAGCTAAAAACTATTACAAACAATTAAATCAAACGAGACATTAACCAAATAGTAAATAATTAAATTAAAATCAATTTCACTACAATTGCTAAATATTAGCAATATTATGTCTTGTAAAATGTAACCTGTCTCTTACTTTTTTTTTTTTCAGTACTTATGACTATATATAAAATTAGGGGAGGGGTTTCAGTCATATTTTTATTTATTAAACTTGTATTTTTAAAAAATATTTTAATATATACAAATTATTATTATTTTATTAAATTTAAATATTATTTTATGATAATTTTGAATATTAATATAAATAAATAAAAAGAGCCAAGTACATTATGTATGGACCAATTAAAAAGATATTAAATATATTGATGTGTAAATTTTAATTGAAATTTATAAAAATATAATAATATGAAAAAAAAAATTAATAAGACAATTTCATATAAATTTAATTTTTAAAAGAATTATTATTTAATAAATAGTAAAAAGTTTTATAAACAACTTTTAAACTTAATTTTTTATTATACATAAATGGCAAAAAAAGTATTTGACGTAAACGAATTTTGCATAATATTTTTTAGTATCAGAAGAAAATTGAGATTCCAACTTGAATTATTTTACTTCATATAATAGAATTTGCAAACTTGTACGGTGCATTGATGTATTTATTAGATTACATATCATTTGGGTTTATTTTATTTTATTTTTATTAATTTTTTAATATTGGAGATGAAGATAGAAATTTAATATTAGTATTATTTTTAAAATAGTCTTATTTTACCTCTAAACTAACCGAGGCATTGCTGCATAGAGTCGAAGTTGTTTTTTTATTTTTAATTTTTTTTTAACATAAGTGTATATTATTAAGTGGCGATAGAGTAACAGTGCAGTGTTGTTACAGTACAAAGCTTGGCAGATCTCAGGACAGTGTCGAAGTTGGTTACGTGATTTGAATGGGTTTGAAGTTTGATTACTACACTGCACTGTGAGACTGTCACATTTGCATGGCTCATTCTCTATTTCTCTCTCACTAATAAATAAGGATATATTGCTATCTGCTCCACAATAATATTTTTTTTATTAAAAAAAATCACTTCTTTTTTCCTTTTTTATATTCAGACTCTCCACTAATGGATTCCTTTTATATATATATATATATATATATATATATATATATATATATATATATATATATATTTGTATGACAAAATAGTATTTAACTAATCTTCTGTTTTGATACTCTGTCAAAAAAAAAAAAAAAAAAATCTTCTGTTTTGGTACAAACCATTGCTAGTTATCTCTCTTCCGCCAGAGTTTTTTTTTCTTTCTCAGCCCCTTAATTTCGGCTCCTTAGAGTGGCTATTGGTGGCTATGGCCACCGGAGAGGGCTCTCCCTTTCCTTTTTTATTTTCTTCTTTACTTTGTATTGTTTCTTTAATAAATTGGCCTAGATTTATGTATATTTTGTCTTCCCTTTCCATGAGATTTATCCCTTTTATTTTATAACTTCGATCTACTTTTAGTGCTCCGTTGCCAAGAGGGAATTAGGATGTTTCTGGTGGGCTCACTGCTATTTTCTTCCTAGGTCGAAAATCGCTCTAACCGGAGCTAGAACTACAAGCATCTTTAGGTTTGTTTGGTCTGTTTCTTATAGCACGAATGAATTTTTTTTCCGTCAACTTTAGGTGACAGATCCAAATGGTGCTTGTGGATCTCTAAAAATCTTGGCATGTACTTTGTTTAATTGTTGTTAATTGGGTTTGGTTTAAACTCTATCGATACAAGATCATAAGGAGTGGTTCAGTGATTTCCCTGTTATTATGGTCGGTTTCTTTTCTCTTCCGATCACTGGCGGTGATGGTTGGGTTAGAGAAAGATTTTGGACAGATGAAGGACATGCAGGGATAGGGCTGAGCACGAGACTCGGAGATATCGAACCGTACCAAAAATCCGAACCGATAATATCCAGAACCAAAAAATATCCGTTGACCGTTTGACTTTTTCCGAACCGAACCGTCCCGATTTTTTTTTGGTACAGTTCTGGAGATTAGTAGTTATCCATACCGAGAACCGTACCGAACCGAAGAAATGAAACTAGAATCGATTTGAAGGGTTATATATATATATATATATATATATATATATATATATGGGTGTCATCGTATAGTACTGGTGGTTGACTCTTGATTCTTTTCGTTAGCTTCACCTTATCTTCTTTGTGGAATAAAATTGAAGGAAAAGGCTACCTCCAAGACAAAATATAACTTACTAAAGCATATTTAATTCTAATTTTCATGAGACTATCCTAAAATTGTATTTCTGTTTAATGAAAATCATGCTTTCTAGAAACTATATGTACACCAATAGTGTTTCATTTAATTCGTTCTAGGTTTGGTCATATATGTGATATGTTATTCACCTTTTTAATCATTGTTTTCTCATTATGCAGGAAATTTCTTGAGATTGGGGTATTAACTTGGTCATTGGCACATTAGTTATTCCTTTGCTTATTGGATTTATTCCAGGACTAATCTTATGAAGAATTTTGATATTTAGAAACATTTTGTTGTATCACTAGTTTGCACTGACTTTAGGATGTTAGCTTTTATTGATTCCTTGATCATTAATTTATTTAACATCAAGCATAAAATTTTTAAAAGTTGTATTCATATATTTTTTTTCTTTTCCTCTACACTTGTATTCATGTATTTTTTTTCTTTTCCTCTACATTTCTTTTTATTTCATCTAACAAAACACTGTTTAATAAATAATAATATTCCAGCCTCAATCAATTTTCTTTTTGCAGTTTCTTTCAAATGATAAGTTTTTAGATATTGATAAGGGACAAAATATACCGACTCGGGTTATGAAATAAGTTAGGCCCGGCCAAATCCAATATATTTAAAAGCCCAAAATCAGGCCACCATGGAACGGAGTTCGTTTCCATATAGAAAGCTGAAATCATGCTAAATGTCATTCCAAATCCGAACCGGTCAAGAAAATCGACATTCAATTCATGTAAGGACTTATACTCTATAAAAATCTCAAGAAATCAAACATCTAAGGTACATTCACATATATACAAACAAGTGCAAATACTTTTGTCCTTAATCTTCTCAATTGAATCAGTCATCTAACTTGATCGTCGGAGTAGCATTGCTAGGCACCCCGTCTAGCCCACTTGACTCTTGTTTCTTCTTACAGGTCGTACCAACTTGCAATCAAGTTCAAGTAAGGTGGAACTATTCCACTTCGGCTAGAAATAGCTTCATCAAATTGGCGCCGTCTGTGAAAAACGATTAGTCAGGAATCTTTCTTAAATATTCTCAAACTTTGTGACCTATAGAAGAATTTAATCAAAAAATATGGTTCAATCGAAAGATAATAATAATCGAGAAAACCTTCCTAGAGATCGTAAAAGTTCCCAAATCCACTCAGGGGGTGAAAAATTATGCTGAGACCCATGTCACTCCGCCTGGACTAAACTCAAATACTAATGTAGCATCCACACTGCAACAGTTAAGTGTCATAATCCCAGGTCAGAGTGGGAATCAGTCCGTCCTGTTAACTCCTGAGGCTGTATCGGCTTTACAACTGCTGCTAAGCACCCTGCAAACCCCTCAAACTACTTCGGCAATCAATATTCAAGCAAATACTGAAGTAATACTGGGAGCAGATCTTATTCGAAGACTCAACTTCGGAGAAATACCACCAGAAACACGAAACCAATATCGTGTGGTTGAAAGAAGTAGGAAAAGAGTGAGGTCAGAAATTGTCAGGCTTGGTGATAATGCTGAAAAGGAAAATCCCAACCAAGGGCAAAGTGAGCAGACAGCCAGCAAAAATTGAAGCAAAGAAGACCATCCTTGACGTTCAAACAGGGTTGACTCGGATAGCAGGACTAAAGAAATGAGACAATCCAAAAAAAGGACTAGAAGGGAAGGAGAATCTCTCTCTGAGTCTTCTAGTCAAGAGGTCATGAGCCAAAAAAGGGATGAAGAGATAAAAGAAACCCTTAAAAAATTCCTAGAGGAAATTGCTGAAGATAAAAATAAAAAATTTTTAGACAAAAATCTGAAATTGGCCCTAAAATCTCCTTTCACTAGGTCTATACAAGAATACAGAATGCCCAGTAAATTCAAACCACCAAACCTGAAAAAATATGGTGGTGAAACCGATCCAAGAGCCCATGTTATGGATTACAAACATGCGGTAGAATTGCATACAGGAAGTGACGACGTCCTATGCAGGGCCTTCAGAGGATCTCTAGAAGGAGCAACCACTTGGTGGTTCGATGGCTTGGAAGAAAAGAGCATTACTAGTTTTGGGTAGCTCGCCACTCAGTTCATGCAGAGATTTGCAGCCAGTATTCCAGTGGAAAAAAGAACACAAAGTCTCGAGGCAATAACACAGAAAAAAGAAGAGCCCTTGAGAGACTATATAGCTCGTTTTAATAGAGAGGCTTTAAAAGTCACACAGCTCGACCAGCCCAGGGCAGTAGAGGCCTTACATAATGGAACCTTCCATATAGACTATTTCAAAGCATTGTGCAGACATGCACCTCGCACCTTGGAAGATGCTATGGCTATGGCCATTGCCCAAAAATACATTAGACAAAATAATGCATACTCTTTCAATCAGTTCGCTAAGAAAAAAGGACAAATGAAAGTCCTAAAATAGAAAGCAGAACCAAGAAACAGGAAGAACCCAGTAGGGAAAATAAAAAGGGTAGGAGTGAAAAGAACAAGCCATCTCATACCTTAGACCTAACCAAATTAACTCCACTAAATGCGAGCCCAGCATAGGTGTTCGCAACTTTTAAAGATCAGGATATCTGGACTCGTCCACAACTTATGTTTACCCCACTAAAATGGCGAAATAAAAATAAATATTGTCTGTTTCACAATGCTTATGGTCACAACATCAATAACTGCAGGCAATTACTGGAAGAAATCGAAAGATTAATCAACCAGGGGTACTTGAAGAACTTCGTAAAGGGTAATCAAGGCGAAGCCAACAAAGATAAAGGGAAGCAAGCTGTTAATGATGGGTCATCATGAGTCATTAATTGCTTAACAGGAGGATCAGATGAAGTAGCAATAAGCAAGAATCAGCGTAAAGCCTCCCAAAAGAAGAGTGAAGAACCTGAGTTTATTTTTTGGAATGGAGGCCCAGTACCAACTAGAAGAGGGGATGAAAGCCAAATCAGACACCCTCACTCAAATCCACTAATAATTCAAACAGTGGTAGCCAATTTCTTAGTAAAAAGAGTGTTAGTGGATAATGGCAGTTCGGTAAATCTGCTCACAGCCGAGGCATATACCAAAATGGGACTCAAAGAGAGTGATCTAGAGGACATTAGGAATCCAGTTCACACTCTAGATGGAACGGAGATACCAACAGTTGGGATCGCGAGGTTACTTGTTACAGTAGGTTCTACCCCGGACTGTGTTACAGTAACGGTAAATTTTGTGGTAGTAAGATTACCATTGAGCTACAACATTGTGTTCGGAAGGCCTCTCCTTTATGCCTTCGATGCATTGACTAACATCAGACAATTCAAAATGACTATCCCCAAACCAGATGGGGGAGAGATATGTGTCTATGGGACGTAAAACAGAGGAGAGCCAGAGAGGAAAAAGCAGAAAAAGGTATCCACCTCTCATCCAGCAGAAGTGGTCGCCTTGGTCGAACCAACATATAAAATTCCAGAACAGAGAACCAAACCGGTAGAGAAATTGGAGAAAATACAAATGGGAGGAGAACGATCGGAAAAGTACCTATTGATTAACTCCTCCCTAGAGGACGAACAAAAGCATCAAGCTCACCAATTTCTAGCAGATCGTCTATCCAGCTTCGCATGGTCCTCATATGAAATAAAAGGGGTTGATCCAAGCATCATCACTCACCATCTTAATGTCGACCTCACATAGACCAATAAAACAGAAGAAAATGTGTTTCGGTCTAGAAAGGCAAGCTGTGATAGACGAAGAGGTTGACAAATTAATGAAAGCTGGATTCATTAGAGAGGTGCAATATCCAGACTGGCTCGCTAATGTAGTACTGGTGAAAAAGTCGAATGGAACTTACAGAATGTGTGTAGATTTCATAGATTTGAATAAAGTTTGTCCTAAAGATTCCTACCCCTTACCCATGATTGACAAATTGGTGGACTCAACAGCAAGGTATGGATATCTGTCTTCGTTAGATGCAAAACAAGGCTACCATCAAATAAGGATGTATCCAGCGGACGAGGAAAAGACCTTGTTCATAACTGAAAAAGGGACTTACTGTTA
>CATKHJ010582535.1:0-49412 GCA_949750685.1 Vernicia montana | reverse complement strand
AAATATATATTCTCCTAATTAAGATAATCTAATATTTCCTTATTATATAATTTAATATTCTAATCTTTAAAAATATTTTTTTTATTAATTAATATCTTTGTAATACATGTGATACTCAATTTTATGATTAGATTTTTTTTTTCACTAATTGGATAATTTTGCTTTTATATTAGTTTTAAATATTTTTGTTATAGTTATTTTATTAAAAAAAAACATTTAGAAAGTTGAGTATTTTGATAAATTATAAACGAGTCGAACTCGAGTTCGAACTTAGCTCAATTGTAATTTATTAACAAGCCGAGCTCGAGAAGCTCGATTGTAATTTTTTAACGAGCCGAGCTCGAGTATAGCTCGAGTTCGAGCCGAGTTTGAACATAATTTTCAAACTCGATTCAAAACTCGAGCTCGGAAAAAAAATATCGAGCTAAGTCTGAACAAGCTAAAACTCGATTCGACTCGGCTCGATTACACCCCTAGGTATTCTCTATCCATAGATCGTAACTGTTAAGATAGTTTGGTGCAATGCATAGAGATTCGAAATGTCACTCACATTTTCAAAGTAAAACATAATTTTTTTGTAAAGAGGTCACGGTCTATAAAAAACAAATGGCAACTCTATTTTTTCCGGTTGTGAGTGATCAGAGGTCCATTTTAAAGAAAATGTTAAATCAGATACTAATTAATTTTTTTTTTCACTTTCCCCTTTATAATAAACTTATTATTATAGTTATTTGCACAAGTTTACACTTAAATATATGGTCGGTATAAAATAATAACTGAAATAATTTTAAAAATAAAATAAAATGCAAGTGTGCCCAATTGGGATAAAATACCCTAAAAAATAATCTTAATTTGCAACCTCTGCTATGATTCTTTAATTATAATAATCTGTGCTACCGATTAGCAGGTTACAAGACAATTGTTATGGTCTATTTTTTATTCACGAGTTGCTATAGCTCCATTCACTGGTGGGGTCCTTTCTTCACATGCACTGTACGTATACATACAAAGCTAACATGAAGGCTTGTATTGCACATATGACAAGGGAATTACTATATAATGAAAGAAAGGTGTTTGACTTGCAGTCACACTGTTTGGCAAAAAAAAAAAAAAAAGGAAAAGTAAAGGAAAAGACTTGCAGTCACACTGTCGCTTGCAAGAGACAAACTCCCCCACCATTATCTTTTTCATTCGGTGTACCTACATGTATTTTGGAATTTTCTCTCCTAATATTTCATTAAAGATTCATTGATACTATAAAATAAAATATTTCGGCAAATGGTTTTGCTCCTTTTTCAACACTTTAATTTACCCATCATATGGTTTGGCAAAAAAAAATTATCCATCATATTAAATGAATGGAACAATTATAAAATCTGTCTAAATTTTGCAAATTTTTTATTTTAGTATTTTAATTTTATTTTTTATCAATTAAATATCCAAACTTATAAATTTTTTTTTTCAATTAGATTTATTTAACTAAAATTTCTTATCAAATTATTAAAATATATTGCTTTACAGTTTAAACTATCATTTCACTCCATTTATATCTCTTAGTTTTCTTTTATTATTATTATTATTATATTTCTTTCATTTTTGTCAAAATTTTCTTAGAAAATTATAAATTTTTTTTGAGATTTTTAAAGAAGAAAAAATAAACAAGTAAATGTTTAAATATGATATATTTATTAAGTAAAATGATTATTTTTCTTATAAGAAATTTAGGTCAAACACCTTTGATTAAAAAAAAAATTGTCCTTTAGATAATAATAAAAAATAAAGTTTAAACATTGACAATATAACTTGTTCCAAAAACCATTGACACTATAATTATATTCTAGCTAGTATCTTAACCTAATGATAAAATAAGACTATTTTTAAATTCCACTTGAAAATGTAAATTTAATTGATATTATGCTCAGATACTTAAAAAAAAAAAAAAAAAACAATATAACTATCCTAAATGAATATATGCACATAGCGTAAACAATGCTTACCCATAAACAATTAGATATTAAAGTTCACTTACAAGTTGCATACTAAAGACAAACCGTATGGATATATTCACGGTTATAAATCCACAGATTAAGAAATCCGGTTCTTGTTTAGTTTACACATGCATGCTTATTTTATTTGAAATAGATTCTCTAATAAATAAAATAATACTACATTAACTGAAAAATCGAGTTGGCAAAATAAATTTAAACATAATATTTTCTTTTTCTGAATAGAACGTTTCATTTTATCATCTAGCTATTTCGCACACCCATTTACTGATTTTATTTTTATTTAAGCCTAAACTTTTTTAAAAAGTATTTTTCTAAATAAAAACCTGTATGCTATAAAATTCAATAAATATTTACATTTTAACATAAAAGTACTATTTTAAATTAATTTGATAATTTCCATTTACTACTTTTATTAAGTGTTAGAGCCTTAATAATCTAGAAAATAGGAGAAAGAATGAATGTTTATATATATATTTGTGTAATTATACAAGAGAGTTTATAGGCTATTTATAACAAAATGTTAGCACTAGTTGAGCCGTAATTGATGGAGCTGCACATGGAGGAAGGAGGAGACTAGCTGGAGCTTGCACATGGTGGGTGAGTATGAGTGTTTATTATTGACTTCAATGGAGCTGTGTTTACATTAACAATTGTTATGTTAATAAATAAAAAATTAAGTTTAAGTGTGATGATAGATACATATTTTAGTTTGAATAAGATTTTAAATTTGAGCATCCTCTCTTGTGCTCTTTGTTTAAAAATTAAAAATTAAAATTTTAAATAGTCATCAACATGTTTCTACCATCACAAGTTTTGCGAAAACCATAATCTCCTATGAGTTCAAAATTTTCAATTATTAAATTAAAGAATGTAAATAAATTTGCAATTGTTTGATTTATTTACCATCTAAAACTGTTTAAATTTTGAGAATTCAATTTTCTAAAAATTCAGAATGTAATGCAAATTCAATTTGTTTTGTTACTCAAAATTCATCTAAGCATGAAAACAACCTCTCCTCAATTATCGGAAACATATTTAAAATCCTGACATATTTGGTGAGAAAAACTCACTGTCAATGTTGACTGCACAACTATTTCCACATGGCAATTTGACATTTGATAGCAACTAATTTGAGTGGGACTGCGAACTGCGATACAGCAGCAAGATTGCAAAGTCACGTCATTTTGATTAACATTATATTACTCATATTTCTTTTTTCTGTTTAATCACTTGCTTGCCATATTATTTCCTAAATTATTGAAGCTAATTACGTTAAGGCGGACTCCATCATGTGAATAATGGCCAACCTAAACCTAATTAAATTCTGTTAATAGTCATCAAATATGAACATAAAAGAAAGTCTCATTGTTGGAAGCAAAGCCAAAGAAAGGAAATGTAAATGCTTTTCTTTCAATTAACTTGGTCTTGGTGGTGGCGTAATGTCGGCTATGGAAAGCCATTTTTTTCTTCAATACTGATACAAGATAAAATAAATAGGCTAAGCCAAGAAGGGGGCCCTTCACTGATTGTACGTTTCAACTACCTAATGAGCTCTCAAGTATTCAAGTGCCTGTCTTGGCTACCTATAATCTAATATTTGAGGTTTAATATGTTCAATTTATTTACAGGTTATTCATATCCACATTAAATTGTGCAGTACTTCAGCATATTTACATGGCATGATGCACATATAATAGGTTTTGTATTGATGTTGCATTTTTCAAAAACACATTACATCCATGTGTTATGTATCATAAACAATGTCTTCCTACTGAATCTTGTTAAGGATATTCACAGTTTATATTGATCTTTAATTATTTAAAACTAATAACAATAATCTACAGAAATACCTGAGGAAGTTGCAGGTTAGCTACCAGAGCAAATTGCAGCAGCTTGGCTAAGGCTAACACAAGCGTTGCTTCATCCTTTGTGTGTTCGACTGTGCCAAATTTAATTCTGTACAAACTTATAATCACAATCCTCTATCGACCATCGCTGTTCTCACTCTCTCTACATCCTCTAACCTACCTACATCACCATAAATCTTCATTAAAAGCTCAAAATTGTGTTCATTATCTGGCTCCAGCTCAAAAAGATTTTGAGCAGCAATTTCTCCAATATCTACATTCCGGTGGAGGTAACAAGCATATAACAATGCTCCCCACACAGTAGGGCCAGCGTCAAATTCCATTTTATCTGCTATTATGGTATAAGCCTCACTGATCAATCCAGCTCTCCCATAGAGATTTACCATACAAGCATGGTGTTCCATGGTTGGTTCTATTTGATACTTCTCTCTCATCAATGAAAATAACCTCTCCCCATCATTCACCAAACCCAAATGAGCACAAGCAGATAGCATCGACACAAATGTGATAGTGTCTGGCAAAACACCATCGTTCTCCATCCTCTCAAAATAAGCTAACACCTCAGGGACCTTACGATGAGCAGAAATTATAGAATTCCATGACACAACATCCCTCTCTGGCATATGATGAAACAACCAACGTGCTTGTTCCAACTTCCCATTGCTCGAGTACACAACAATCAAGGAATTATCAATTGACAAATCCCACTCCATTCCTCTCCTAACAATCCATCCATGAATTTGAACTCCCAGCTTTATAGAATTGACATTTGCAAGAATTGAGGAAATTGGCACTGAATCCAACTCAACTCCTTCTTGAAGCATCCTACGAAAAATGTGCAATGCCTCCACTAGGAGCCCATGATGAATATAAGCCGTGAGCATGGAATTCCACGAAACAGATACCTTACAAACGATTTTATCAAATATCCTTCGAGCTTTAACAATGTCGCCACATTTTGCGTACATATCAACAAGTGCGTTTAGAACAAACCCATCATTTGCGAATCCCATTCGGATTAAATCCCTATGTACAGCCTCCCCAACTTGAATTAAACCAAGTCCCCCACAAGCTTTCAACACACGAGGAAACGTGAACTGGTCAGGTTCAACACCTTCTTCATCCATTTGAAAGTAAAGTGCGATGGCATCTTCATATAGACCCAGTTCAGCATATCCAGCAATAAGCGAGTTCCAAGCAAAAGCCGACTCATCTCTCTTAGACATTTGATCAAACAACTGGTGAGCTTCGTCCATATACCCGCAAGATGCATAAAGCCTTAGCAATTTCGATGAAATGCCCGTGTTTTTACGCAAAAGGGTGGTAGGAATTAGCCGGTGAATCCTGATACCCTGACCAATAGCATTCAACTTATAGCATGTTTCTAGGAGAGAAGAGAAGATTTCGGTATCGATTTTAATGCCCTTTTCGATAGAGGATTCAAGGTCTTTAACGACACTGTTTAAGGCTTGTAATTTGGTCTGGGTATAAGGTTTGTGGTTGATTAGAAGTGGGGTTGGGGACGAATTTGGGAAAGAGAGGGTGGTGCTATTTCTGTGAAATTGTTTCTGTCTTCGTTCTAATTGTTTTTGTTTTCTGCTTTTCCTTCCCCTGGTAGCACAGTGAAGAGTCATTGAAGACGGATGGAAACTTGGTAGTCGAAGAATGGTCGCCATTTTCTCATACAACATTGAAAAATGAAGAAAAATCGCAAAATAGTGGGAGTTAAATTTGATTGGATTATTTTTATTTTATTGGGGAAATTCTTGAGACATGGGAAATCTACCGCGATGTTGTGTGATTGTTTAGACAGATCAACTGTGAATACTTGCGTACCGTTAAACAATATACAATAACTAGGATTTGAAATTGTTTTGGAAATTTAAGGGTAATTTGTTTTGTACATGTAATATTAATATAACCATACTCCAAGAACATGTATACCCAAATATTGAACCGAGTCATACATTTTGCTAGAAATTAACTGTGCTAGCTACAAAGCCAGGCGCCCAAACTTTAAGTTGAAATTGATCTTTACTACTTACTCCGTCCCATTTTATTTTGAATATTTTCTTTTTTGAGATGTCTTAAAAAATATTTTATTTTTATTTTTAATATTTTTTTTTACTTTTTATACCTATTTTATCCTTAAATATTAATTCAACTTTTCCATAAAATTTATAGAAATTTATATTTAATAAAAGGTATAAAAAAAAATAACATATTATTTAATACACTCTTAAACTTTGTGAAAAAAATATGTCCCGAATAAAATGAGACGGAGAGAATAATAAATAGTGATAATGTAATTGATTTTTTTTCTATTACTAAACTCGTATAGGAGAGAAACAGAAGGCATGAACATCAAAGAAATTATCTTGGGATTACAAGCAGAATATTAAGAAGGCAGTCGACCAGTCGGCATTAAATAATTTTCTGTAACAATAACTGAACCACACCAACTAAATTGATAGGGTATAATCATACCTAGCTTTTGAGTTTGAAACATTTTTCATGAACCTTTCCTTTTTGTTATTTTCCTGAATTCTACATACATATGATTGGCAACGGTTTCATTGCATCTTAAGCTATCTACGATCACCACCAAAATCTGTAAACATTGAAAATAAGGTTCACCATTTCGGTAGAGAAATGCTTGTCACAATCAAGTTTTATACTTCTTGAACTAATAATTTTACCCCATCACCATCCAGGAAGTAGTGGCTTTCAAACAACTAAATGCTTGTCACAATCAAGTTTTATGCTGGCCCAGAAAAGCTCAAGTAACTCCAACTAAATGCCATGGATTTTATAATGCTGGTTCTTGATCAAAATTATATTTCATTTCATTGCCTGCGGCAGAAAAAAAAATTAGCTTAGTCATTGCCCTTCAGAAGTGCTAAAACAAATTTGTGCATGTGTAAATGGCTTTAGATTTACTAGTCCGATGGAATTTGCACAGAATCAGTATTAGAATTGAGAGCATAGATGTATCAATAGAATAACGTTCTCATCCTAGTGTTATTAAGTGTAACACAGAGAGAGAAGTGGTATTTCTTGTATGTGCCAGTTATGAAGAAAAACCTATGATTCTGTCAACATCAACAAGGCCAATGTCTATGTGATGATCAACACAGTGAAATTGCTTAAAGATTATGAAAATTGAGAAGTGGTCATAAAATAATAGTAAGCACTGACATGTAGAAAAAATGAGAAAACAACATACCTCACACGCAGCAAAAACAGGGCGAACTTGTTCAAAAATCTCATCTACTGTTCCTACAGCACTAATCTGCACATAATGGCCTCATATCAGTGGACACAAAAGACATACTCTAAGGTAACTAATCATTAAGGGTTTAGTTTCAAACCACAAATTTCATTAAGCATATATACATACCGTATGCAGTTTTCCTTTCTTGGAATAGTAGCCAATAACAGGAAGATTAAATGCTGAAAATACTTTAAGACGTGTCTTCATTGTATCTTTGTTATCATCAACCCGACCCTACAACAAAGTAACTTCATGCTTTGAGTTAAGGTTCCCTTTCACATAATTTGCTTATATGGAAAATTATAATAACATAATCACCTCATTACGGTTTAGCACACGCTTTACCATCTCCTCTTCTGGACAATCAAAATAAAGCACAATGTTGGGTTCTACTCCAATCTGCATTCAAAAAAATGAATTTAATAGGCTCTACAAGCAACATAAAATCATTTGGCTTGACACCAATAACTTATTACTGCTTCAAATCATCTATTCGTCTAGTTTGTTTGGTTTCCTCTTTCATTCATCTAAATATTGCATTAATCAACCAGAATATTGCCTTCTACCACAAGGTTTTTAACATAATGGCAAAACCTGAGATCACACTCAAGATTAAGAGGAAGGATCTAGCTAGATCTTTTCTGAAATCAATGTAAACATCAGAATGGGAAAAGTTATGCTGAGTGTAATGTAAAAGAGAAACTCACTATGCGTTCAAATGCTACGCGGTTCTCCTCAGTTCGTGGGAAACCATCAATAAGAAATTTATAGTTGTCACTTGATTCCATCGCCTTTTTAATTAGTTTGACTGTCACTTCTGATGGAACAATTTTGCCTTCTTTAATTGTATCCAGAATCATGGTACTGAAATTTTAGTTCCATTGTCAAAAGACATGCATAGAATTAAAAGACAATCTTTTAAAAGATTCTGACTAATGATGGTAAGGCACTATTACCCATCTTCACTGTTAGAAAGTATTTCTCTCCTTAACAAATCTCCAGCACTCAGATGTGTGAATCCAAAAGTCTCTGCTATTTTTATACATTGTGTACCTTTTCCACTACCAGGGCCACCTGAAAAGGAACTAATTTAGCCATCATGCATAACCATTAAAAAAAAGAAAAAAAAAGAGGGTAAAATCTCAATATGTACAACTCCACAACTGGTAATTATGCAAGGGCTTTTTTAAGGCATCACTATGAAAAGTACAGTTTGAAGTCAGTTTGAAGAAGTTTATATGAAAGTATAAGTTACTAAACTACTTCCACAGAATGTGAAATTCCCATAAAGCTGTCCCAATCTTGAAAATAAAAAAATCAGCTTCTGAATGTCAAAACCTATCATGAAAAGTTTTTGCTGAGGGAACTTGATTTCTTTACTTTACTTGACATATTGACTACTATTAACAGTGTGTCTGCCAACATATGACACAATATCAATCAAATTCATTTTCAAACCTCACCAGCATGCAACAAGTAATGTGATGTGGCATTTAAAACTCCAAATTGGTTCTTTTTATGGTAGATTGGTAGCATACTGCAAGCACTGTATCACTTCGGCATAATGAAAATTTTCCTTTTTAAAAAAATAAAAGCACAATTATTACCTAATACAAAACTTATAAATGGGGTTTTCTGTTTGAGCAAAGTACCATAATTTACCTGCACACAAATACAAAAGAGTAACTGGAAAGATGATGATCAGCCATTGACAAATCAAAAGTGCAAACAAATAATTCATTCTTTGTCTCACAAGCTATTGTCAGCTTATACTCTTCATCATTTTATTTTAATCAATTTATATTGTTTCATTGCAACACAGCCCTCACAATGATCCACCTAATGAACCAAGGCCAACAGAGTTGCTAGCTGCCAATATTGGACAAGCTTATTCAGTCTAAAGATAGAATTATCTATCTAGTACAGTCTTAATTTGGATTAGCTCAGGGCGAAAAGAAATTTTTATGGGTTAAGTTGGAAAGACAAATATAATCAAGCAACTAATGCATTACCGGAGTGGATATCTGAGTAAAAAGTGAATTCCAGATCTTCACCCCATGAGTTGTCTGAGATCAACACGATCAAATGATAATTGGAAGCAATTCGAATATAGTCTGCATCAAACCTTTAAGATATTACCTGGTTAAGTATGGTTGGTTTCGAAGATAAGATTAATGGAGAAAGTGAAGCAACGCGCTTCCACATATTTCTGCCTTCCTTGTCTTGTCTAGCTCGCTGCGGAGGATTGTCGATGATCTGGGTCAAGTGTGTGCTATTGCAGTTTTTGAATTTTCCCAATGAGGCATTTCGTCGAACGAGTGACGCGCTATTTGTGGGTCACGCCTCACTACAAAATCGTGCCCCTGCAGTAGGCCACAAAACAAACATAGACTGGAGACATGTCACGTGGGAAGTGGCCATAAATAGATATCTAAGGTTAATTACTATTTAGTCCTTTCAATTTAATTTATTTATAAGTCGTGACTTCTATTTTTAAAACATTAATTAATCAACCTTTAATATTTCATTTCTTGAACTCTTTTAACTGTGATTTTAAATTTTCTATTAGTTAAAAAAAAAAATTAACTAATATAAAAAGTTCAATAGGGAAATTTTATTTATTTATTTTTTTTAATCAATAGGGAAATTTTATTTAATCTTTGATATTTAGGATGAATTATTATTTAATATTTAAAATTTAACATAATTCATTAATTATAAACTGTGTTTTAACACATTTTAAGGATTGAATAATAATTTACTATTTAAATTAATAAAATAAATTAACAAAATGACTAAGTAATTTAAGGAATAAAATATTAAGAATCTATTAATTTAATTTTCAAACTAAAAAAAAAATTAATTTTATGAATTAGGTGAATTTTGTCGACTAAATAATAATTATTTCTAAAATCTAACATTTTATAGGTCTTGCACTTAAGATTCACTTCTCAAATTTATAATCATTTAAATTTTATCCATTCCAAATTTGCTCTTTCATGTTAAAAATGAAATATATATATATATATATATTTCATTTAGTTTTTAAAACTGAAAGATTATAAATTTGAATTCCAATAAATTTTAATAAATAAAAAAATATAAAATTTCAAAAATAAAATAAATCTAAAATAGATTATATGTTAATATAAATTTTTAAGTGAAATATTCACATCAATTCATTTAAAAATTTGAGCATATGGTAAAGCTAGTTAAACAAATTAAAAACATTTATCCATTTATTCATATTTGATGGGAAACTGGGCTGCCTAGGAGAATATCTTGGTTGTTTTGCTTCAAGAGTTTATACTGTGGCCCATAATTTAGCTATTTGGGCTTCTCACTGCTTCAAAACTTCTGGCTTTGTTCGCCCATTGCACTGAAACTATTAATTTGTAAAAAATTTTGTTAATTAAATAAGTATGTGAATTTCTTTGGCCAAAAAAAAAAAAAAAGAGCCAAAAAGAAAATGCTGTTTAGTTATGAAATATTATCCTCTCCTCTCTACAATTTTATCTGTTTATTAATAAAAACAGAATAATGTTTATCTTTATATCATACTTAATGACATACAATTAAATTACTTTAAAAAAAATAGTTAAACTATAAAATTAAAAAATGTTATAAAAGTGTTGGCTCTCATCATAGCATAATAAATTAAATGCAAAGCTAAATATAAAAATTTAATCCCATATTCATATGATCACTCAGGAGTACTCTTTGAGTCTTGAGGGAACCCTTTGTCCAACATGACAATTATATGTGCTCCACTTATCATTATCATCATTATAGCACACTTTGAATTTAAACAATATATTATGTTATGTATACATTCTTTTAATCCATTTTTGTCTATCAATCACAACCAATAATCCCAGTCAAAAAAACAATCCATGATAATGAAAATATATATATATATATATATATCGTATCAAATAACAATCATTAAGATCTTTTTTTTTTCTTTCAATTAACTGATGTTTTAATCTAGTAATAAAGTAAATTACTTTAATTAAAAATTAATGCTAATATTTGAACTTCACATATATTAAATTCTCTCTTTTCAATGCTAATTTTTTTTTTTCAATTAACATAATATAATATTATAGTATATAATAGTAAAACTGACCCTTCCCTCTTTTTTGCACGTGGGAGGCTGTCATCAATTAATTGACAATGTAATTAATTAATTAATTAAAAATAATTACTATGAATTGCATGGGGAAAATGTGTTTGCCAAAATGACACTCAAAGGTTATATTATAAACTCCCACCATGTTTTTTTATTTGACGTTTTGGAAATCAACCAATTTTTTTTTTATTTATTTTATATTTTAAGAAACTAAGACTGTATTTATTATTTTTTTTCTAAGTTTATCTGTATTTTAACTACACTAAACAATTATTACTAATCGTACTACTACTAATTAAAAATAAATTAGTCTTTTAATTTTAGAATTAAAATTTAATTAATAATTTTTTAATTCATATGAATTATCTTACACGTTAAATAATAATATAAAAAAAATAGAGAGAATATTATATATTATCTATGCTTTTAAACCCTTCCCCCCAACCAACTAACTAACAAACTCCTAAAAACTTGATAATTTAAACTTTAAACTTTAAGCATTGATTATCACTTCTTGATATGGGCTTTTGTGAAACAATTAATAAAAAATTATATACCATATGTTTTGTTTCTTCTTTGTTTTTTTTTCATGGTGTAGGAACAGTAGTTTTCGCTTTTCATGACGATATCCATACTCAAACATTGCATCATTAATTGGTCAATTAAATATTTAGAAAATAACTATATATTATAGTTAATATACGGATGGTGCAATTGACATTAATTTGTATTTATTGTAATTATTTCAAAGTCGTGGTAAAATTGTAAGGAAGAATAAATTATCTATAGAGTATGTATTGCGGTCCAAGTCTCTGGTAAACGGCAGGAGTGGACTGTCTTTAAACTCGCATTTGGAAATAAAAGAATTTGACAAATTAAATTTCTCCCCCTTTCACAATGAGAGTAATTAAGGCCAACCCAAATTTGGTTTCATTGTTAAGAAAATATTACATGTTTTATATAAATAATAATTTTTTTTTTTATCATGAAAGAAGAATCGAACATAAATTTATTATTCAAATCGTATATACACCTGCTATTAGATTATATTTTAATATATGTTAACTAATAAGAAATATTGATAGAATAATAATTTCTCAGAGAATAAAGTTTTTCTATGTTTCTTTGATGTGTTTGTGTTACATTAGATATAACCTATTTATAGAGTTCAAAAGCATTACTGTGAGCATTTTTACAGGCTTAAATGGTAGCTTGACAGAAGGAAATGAGCATGTGAAGTTGGTAAACAGCTAACACTTCTTGACTAATATAACCGACTATTGACTTATTTACTCTAACTAATCTAACACAGTTTATTAACAACGTATATACAGTTAACACCTCCTCTCAAACTCAATGTGGTAAAGAAGACATATTGAGTTTGCGACGCAGATCTTGAAGTCTTGTTGGAAGAAGTGATTTTGTGAATATATCAGCAACTTGATTGGCAGAGATGACAGAGATTAAGTGAAGAGTTTTACAAAGAATATGATGTCGAACAAAGTGACAATTAATTTCTATATGCTTTGTTCATTCATGAAAGACATCATTATGAACAATTTGAATACTACTGTGATTGTCACAATGAAGAATAGTGGCTGTGGTTTGTTTAACTCCCATGTCATTAAGAAGCCAGCGGAGCCATAGAAGTTCTGAACTTGCATCGGCTAAGGCACGATATTCTACTTCAGTGCTGGAGCGAGCTACAACCGATTGTTTCTTGTTGTGCCAAGAAATAAGTGATGTGCTAAGAAAAAAATAATAACCCATTACCGATCGTCGATCTGTTGGATCTCCTGCCCAATCAGCATCAGAATAACCTGATAACACTAAAGATGATGTAGAAGAGAAAAATAATCCTTGAGATAATGTTCCTTTAACATAGCGAAGTATGCGAAGAATTGCAGCAAAATGAGTGGATCTTGGTGCAGACATGAATTGATTGACGACATGAACAACATATGCAATATCTGGTCTAGTGACTGTGAGATAGATTAAACTTCCAACCAATTGTCTATATAATGTAGGATCTTCCAGAAGAGAGCCATTAGTTGCAGTTAGATGAACATTATATTCAATTGGTGTGGAAGATGTTTTATTGTCAGTAATTCCAGCACGGAAAAGCAAATCAGAAGCATATTTTGTCTGAGTGAGAGTGGAGCCAGTTGAGTCACAAGAGATTTCAAGTCCCAGAAAATAACTAAGAGAGCCAAGATCTTTCATCTCAAATTGACGATGAAGCAGAATTTTTAGATCAAAAATGCCAGTGATATCATTCCCTATAATGATCATGTCATCAACATATAAGAGCAAGAGAGTTATGCCTTTAGATGTCTGTCTGATGAATAAGGCAGAGTCATGAGGACTAGAGTGAAAGCCAAAATCTTCCAGTGTTGAACTGAATGTAGCAAACCAGGCTCGCGGGGCTTGTTTAAGTCCATATAGTGCACGCTTGAGCCGACAAACTTTATGTGAACAGGAATAGCCAGGTGGAGGATACATATAAACTTCTTCCAACAAATCTCCATTAAGAAAGGCATTTTTGACATTTATCTGACTAAGTGGCCATTGTTTAACAGCAGCAACGGCTAGAAGACGCCTGAAAGAAGTTAATCGTGCAACAGGGGCAAAGGTTTCTTCATAGTCAATGCCATATTCTTGTGTATATCCTTTGGTAACCAAACGTGTTTTATATCGCTCGATTGATCCATCAGAATGAGTTTTAATTTTGTAAATCCACTTACAACCAATTGGAGTTTTTCTTGCAGGAAGATCAACTAGGTCCCAAGTATTAGTTTTCTCAAGGGTTTTGATTTCTTCTGCCATTGCTTGCTGCTAGAGAGGGTCAGAACTAGCTTCACGGTAATTACGAGGCTCATGCATAGAAAGAAAACTAGAATAACAATGGTAATAAAAAAAACGGGCTGGTTTTTGAGTTGCCCGAGTAGAATGACGACGTTCCTCAATTGATGGAGAAAGAGTTGGAACAGATACAGGTTCAGTTGTAGCATGCACATTCTCCGCAGACAAAAGCATTTTCGGGGTAAGAGAATCAGGTGTTGCTGGTGAATTTCTTAATACGGTTGTATCATCAAATGGAAAGAATACCACAGAGGGATTAGTAAATATACGATCAGTACTGGAGTCATGAAATTTAGAAATACTAGAAAACATAGTATTTTCCCAGAAGACAACATGACGAGAGATACGCAATCGATTGGAAATAGGATCCCAACATCGATAACCTTTATGTTCGATTCCATATCCTAGGAAACAACAGAGACGAGCACGAGGTTCTAGTTTTGTGTACTCATGGGGTTAGAGCAAGACAAAACAAGTACATCCAAAGACTTTAAGAAAGTTGTAGTCAGGAGACATACCATATAGTTTCTCAAAGGGAGAGATATTACTGAGAACTAAAGTGGGTAGTCGATTAATGGTATAGACAGTAGTTAAAGCGGCTTCTCCCCAAAATTTTTCAGGACAGCTAGAGGATAGTAGGAGAGCTTTGATAGAATCTAAAATATGACGATGTTTTCGTTCAGCTCTACCATTTTGCTGGGAAGTATGAGGGCAAGATCGTTGAATTAAAGTTTCTTGTTCATGAAGAAACTGTAAAAGACTGAACTCTTTGTATTCCATAGCATTATCAGTCCGAAAGATTATTATTTGTCGTGAAAATTGTGTTTGGACCATCTTTGCAAATTGAATATAGATTCGAGGAAGTTCAAATCTATGTTTCATACAAAAGAGCCAGGTAAAACGTGAGTGATCATCAATAAAAACAACAAAATATCGATTACCACCAACAGTGGGGGTAGGAGAAGGTCCCTAAATATCATAGTGAACTAAACCAAATGGAACAGTACTACGAGAGTTATTATTGTTGAATGATAAAGCAGGTTATTTAGCAAGTTGACAGTGAGTACATTGAAATTCGATAGGTTTAACATTTCCTAAAACACCATTAGAAATTAAAGGACGAAATTTATTGAGCGAGGCATGATTCAAGCGCAAATGCCATTGGAATAATAGAGAAAAAGTGGTTGTAGTAGAGAGAGCATTTTGAGTAATTTGGAGGGAAGTGAGTTCAAGTAGCCTCCTGATCTTCCATCCACCCCCTAGAAAACGTCCCGTCCGCGGGTCCTGTACCAGACAACCATTAGAAGAAAAAATGATAGTTAATCCTTGATCACACAATTGGCCTACGGAGATGAGATCGACAGCTAGGGAAGGTACTAGATACGTATTAGGTTAACTTAGATTTGGGGAGGAGACAGTGCCAACATGACTGATATTCATTTTGCTTCCATCAGCAGTATGAATAGAAGGTAAAAAATTATTCATCGATTTTGAAAAAAACATGTGAGGATCAGAGGTCATATGATTACTACATGCACAGTCGATTAACCAATTTTTGTTACCTGGATGTACAGACATGGCACTAAAGGAGGAGGCACTGGAAGACATAACCTTTTTGAATATAGACTCGAGATCTGACAAAGTGAGGGAGGACAGAGAAGAAATAGTCAAATTGTCTGGTATAACAGCATTGGCAGATGATGTTCCAAATTCTGAGGTTTGTTTAGACTTAGATTGGTTGTCTTTTGGTCGTGGAGGCCGAGTAAGACAGTTGCTCTTGATATGTCAGAGTTTATGACAGTATCTGCATTTAATTGTTGGACAATTAAAGAAAAATGGCCATATCAATTGCAGTTCTTACAGTATTGGGATGACTGAATATGTGATGGCCTGTTAGCAGCTAAAGCCTATTCAGAAGAAGTTGGTTTGCCAATTTGCAAACGAGTTTCTTCAAAGATCAATTCCTTGACAGCTGTCTCGAGTGTGGGTAGAGGATCTTTGTGCAGTAGAGATACTCGAACAAGTTCATATTCAGACCGGAGAGTCATAAGAAATTGGATCAAGTGGAGTTGGTCTTCAGTGATCTTAGCTTGAGTGAGTTGATTCCAAATGGGCTACATTTGGCTAAGGAAATCATTGACAGACTGTCCAGATTCTTGCCTCATACTGTTCAGAATACTCCACAACTGATAG
The DNA here is from genome assembly GCA_949750685.1 of Vernicia montana. Classification (NCBI taxonomy): domain Eukaryota; kingdom Viridiplantae; phylum Streptophyta; class Magnoliopsida; order Malpighiales; family Euphorbiaceae; genus Vernicia; species Vernicia montana. The sequence continues at coordinate 33,074 of CATKHJ010582535.1, read as the reverse complement.
TGATGAGCAAGACTAGAGATTGTGTATCGGTTTTCAAGAAAATCCCAAATTTCTTTGGCAGTATCAAATTGATCAAATTGAATGTGAATAGTCGGAACAGAGGTATTACGGAACCAAGTAATGATCTGATGATTTTTACTTTCCCAATCATCAAGACGATCATTATATTTTGATTCAGTTTCATCTTGAGTACGAACAAGTTTGAAAGTTCCGCCAGTGACTATTCTCTAGTATTTAATTCCAACAAGATAACTTTTCATGCTATTCGCCCAAATATTGTAGTTGGTGCCATTTAAAATGGTCACAATAGGTTGAGCAACATTGATTTTCTCCATAACTGTAAGATAGAGTGAGAATTTCACAAATCTGATGGCAAAAATGAACTCAAGAGGTCGAAAAACCTTAGGAACCGATTTCTGATGTCTGAAAATCGGTACAGAAGTGGTTGAATCGGTCAGTCAAACAAAAAGTCAACTGGTTTTATTAAATCGAACTGAACTGACACGTGGCAGATGCTGGTTGGCTGTCTGGATGACACGTGGTAGAGTATTAGTGGATGACGTAGCGGTGACGTGGCAGGACACGTGGACTGATCTGCTGACGGGTCAGTAAACGTGGCAGGTGACTGGACAGATCGGCTGACGTGGTCGTCTTCTTCCTCTGGCTGGCGCGTGCGGCGTATGGGCGAGTGAGCTGAGTTGCAGAAGTTTCAGGCGGCGCGTGTGGTGTCCGTTTGAGGTGCGGTTGGTTTTGAAATTTTTCTAGTGATCTGCTCTTTCTGATGGTATATTCAGAAGAAAAAAAAAATTTTAACGTGTGCATTAAAAATGAAAAATCACAGAAATCTTTGAACTGAAATACAGAAAATGAATTTTCACAGAAACTTGATTTTGATTTCAAATGAGTTGCACGAGCTCTGATACCATATTAACTAACAAGAAATATTGATAGAATAAGAATTTCTCAGATAACGAAGTTTTTCTATGTTTCTTTGATGTGTTTGTATTACATTAGATATAACATATTTATAGAATTCAGAAGCATTACTGTGAGCATATTTACAGGCTTAAATGGTGGCTTGACATAAGGAAATGAGCATGTAGAGTTGGTACGCAGCTAACACTTCTTGACTAATATAACCGACTATTGACTTATTTACTCTAACTAATATAACACAGCTTACTAACAACGTATATTCAGCTAACAATGTACATGAATAATAAATAATAATTAATTTTTTTATTTATTTTAAATCCTTTTCATTAACCAATATTATATGTTTTTTTTTTTTAAATTTCATCATTCAATTGCATTGATAATTGACAAATTTATCTCATATTAAATTGAGTTGTGATTCATTTATTGAGTATTTGAGTTATTGCTTTGTTTTAGCTAGATCTCAAATTAAGCCTCATGATTTTATATGGTTGAAAGCCTCTTAATTAAGTATAAATAATGTAGGAAATTGACATTATTAAATATTTTCTTTTACATAAAGAAATCATCAAATACATTATAAAAAAAATAAAAAAACGAAAAAGTCATAAAATATGCTTTGAGTTTACGAATAAAAGAGATTCAAAAAGATCAATCAATCAACGTAATTCGACATATGGCTAGTAGCTCTTAAATTATAGGGTTGCTAGTGGCAACTACCACAGTAATTGTGCCACCCACACATTGTTTTTTTTTTTTTTTTTTCAAAATATTATAATTTTTTTCTTCTATCATTTTTGCATAGATTACTTGGGAGTATATATTCCATCAATGTAAAAATAACATATATATAAATAAATAAATTATTAGTATCTGTTTGCTGATAAAAAATTAAGCATAATTGTCATGATTTTTTAAAATATCAACTCAAAATTAGTTAAATACAATGAGATAATTATTGTGAGGACATTCTCAAATCAATTAAAAATAATTTAAACTTTTTTATTTTTTATTTTACAACATTTAAGAGTATATTTTCAAGTCAGTACAATCATTTATTTAAAATATCCCTTTCTATGCAATTTAAGGACAAATTCTAACACTCAATTTACACATTAAAAAATTATTTTCTTAATAAATTATTTTCAAAAATTAATAGTTAATTTTTTATTTAAATTAAAATTTAATAATTAATTACACACATAAACATAATCTAATAGTAAATATATATACAATTTAAGCAATAAACTTAAATTTAATTCTCCTTCTCCTTCTCTTATAATAATAATAATAATTAATTAACTCAACTATTTACTCAATCACTTATCAGAGTTATTTTAATTAACCTACTTATATTTTGTAACATTTTTATTAATATTATTTTAATTTAATGAATAGATATATATATATATATATATATATATATATATATATATATATATATATATAGTTTCTGTCCTTCTGAAAAAAATAAATAAAAATAAGGAACTGAGCAGAAAAAAAATAAAAGGCTGAACATGCAGTAACTAGTCGGGAGTCGGGACTGGGGCTTGACTCGACTCCCACATTGATTTGGTATCTGTGACTGTGTCCTTTGTTTTAGGGTAATAAAGCTGACGACAGCAATGACGAATGGCTAAAGTAAGCATTGAGGCTGTTTGGACTTGAAAATGAAAATGGAAAAGGAAAAACTTTAGGTCTTGTTGAATTGTTAAAAAGAAAGCTTGCTTTCTAAAAGAAAAATTATTCTAAAAAAAATAGACAACTAAAATTTAGTATTTAGTTTTCAAAATTTTTTAAATTAAAAATTAGAAAATAAATTTTTTTAATTATATTATATTATAGAAAATTATTTTATGATATTTTCTACTATTCTTTAAAATAAAGAGTTATGAAAAATAATAGTTATATATTTAATAAAAAATGAATCTTAAAAATAAAAATGAAAAGGGATTTTAACATATTTTCTTATTTTTAATTTTTAATTTTCAATTTGAAAAATGAAAATATAAAAAAATTAGAAAATGAAAAAGAATATTAGAAAAGGAAAATAAAAAATATTTTCTATAACTAAACAAGGCCATAAGATTGCTTTAAAAAAAAAATAAAGCCTTAAAATCTTGTTTAATTATAGAAAATAAAGCCTATTTTTCATAAAAAAAAATTAAAAAAATAAAAAATCTAAATTTAGTATTTAGTTATCAAAATTTTTTAAATGAAAATTGTGAAAATTATTTTTTAAAATTACACTATATTATAAAAAATTATTTTATAATGTTTTCCACTCACATTTAAAATAAAGAGTTATAGAAAATAATAGTTATATATTTATTAAAAAAATAAATTTTATAAATAAAAATAGATATGAAAGAATAAAGAAAATTTTAAATGGAAATGAATCTTAACATATTTTTAATTTTTTAATTTTCAATTTGAAAAATATAAATATAGGAAATTGGAGAATTAAAAAAGAAAAATAGAAAATATTTTTTAAAACTAAACAATGCTTAATGCTCGCGTGTCAAACTTTGATTGGTCCACTGTTTTTGCAACCATCCTAATTCTTGGACCCCACTAACCAGTGAGTAAGCCAAACTCAGTGTTACCTGCTTACGGGAGCATATCAATTTTTAGGTCCGGAGCTCCTTTCACCCAAGTTTATGGTGGTGGGGTCCAATCCAACATCTCTCTGCACACTCCACCACCTTATCATTCCTACGTCCACTGGCGCGTGTAAAACACGCTCACTGCAAAACCCAATTTTCCTTGTTTTTATGTCCAAGGTAGCCTTGATGCGGTCCGATTTGAAATTAAAATCGAATCAAATCGAATCATCTAAAAATTAAATTCAAACCATAATCATGATTTCGATCCAGTTTCAAATAGTTAATATTTATGGTCCGATTCAAAATTCATAAAATTTTGAACTAAAATTGAAATCGCTGATTTGATTCTGGTTTAAACTGCCAAATTTTTGGATTTTAAGAGTAATTTTTGTAAAAAAATAAAAAATTGCTTTAAGTCTGGTTCAAAATAAAAATCAAATTGTACGAACCGAAATCGAAACCAAACTGTCTATATAGGATATGATTTCGATTCACCAATATATGAAATTAAAACCGACAGTTCGGTTATAGTTTGAATCCGTGGTCGAGTCTAGTGCAAAGTAAACCCTACATACAAACTACAAGGTAACAACTAAAAAGGAAAAAGAGGGGGCAAGTTTTATTTTCATTACCATATATATAATTAAATTTTAATCTCAATGATTAACTCTAAATTCATATCGAAAAGTTAAAATTTTTAATCGTTTGATATGTTGAATTTATATTTTCCTTCACAAATCGAAATACACAATATGACTTATAAATAAATCTAATTTTATATAACATACAAAATTAACCTCCTAATATCACATTATCGCTATATATAGCGGGGTGATAATTATAAAAAGACAAATTTTCTATATTTTCTATGGTGAAATCAGGATTTTAAAAAACGGTTTTACGTATCGTATTGATATTAGAATCGGTGTAATGGAATCAGACTGAATCGGCCGCCACTACTGTAAATTTTCAAAATTAATTAGCAAACTAATCTAAATCAACAAAAAATAGAATGTAACGTCCAAAATGTAATACATTAAATTAATAAACATAGTCTAAACTATAAAAATTCAAATTACATAACATATTTATAAATAATGTATAATAACAACAATTAAGTTAAATAAATTCCTAATAAAATATTGTCTTCACTTACAAAATACAATTTTTTTTTATAAATCAATCTTTTTTTATTAATTAATGAGGAAAAAAATCAAGTTATTCAAGATGAATAAGGTGATAAAATTTTTTTATCCCTACTCTAAGCACATAAAGCAATATTAATGATGGTCTTGTAAGAATTTCTACAAGACCATCATTTAAATTTTTGAAAATAAATATATAAAAACAAACATGGCTATAATGTAAAATTCAATTAATAATTTATATCCACAGACAAAAAAAAAATTTACAAATAAATAAATTTTGTAAAAACTATCAATAATATTCTAAATACATTAAAAAAAAAACTTTTATATGAATAAAGTAAAAAATAATATATCAATAATTTACAGTAATAAAATAGAAAATAATATAAAATAATAAAATAATAGTCTTTTAAAATAATATATTCATAATTTACATTAATAAAATAAAAAATATTTAAATTTTAATAATAATAATTTTTTTGTACTGATACGTCACGATCGTTCTGCTTGATAATGGCTGTATCAATGTGTATTTGATGATTTAATACCGATTCATAACTAATTCTCATTAATATATGTGTAACGTTCAAATAACATATCAAATCCCTTAAAAAAAAAATTATAAAAACGGTATGTATAAGCCGATATTTAAAATTCGGGTGAAATATGATTGGGAGGAGCTAATTTAAATCGCTGACGTGTGTGTGTATATAAATTAGTTTTTTTTTTTTTTGAATTTTTTTCCATTTACTTTTATGTACGGGCATTTACATGAAAAGACGGTGAATTCCATGTCAAAGGTTGGGAAGTGTGGAACACATCGCAAGAAAAGCGTGAGAAATGTGCAACTTCAAATTAACATATTGATTTCCCCTAAAGCAAGTGAGATGATGACTAGTAGTATATAAAGGTGGGTGAGAGGGGCTTTGGTTCAATTGGAGTAATTTGTTAGTGATATAGCAACTAGCTAATTAAGCTACTTAGTAAGTCTCAAATCTTAATTAGTGATGGGGAGGCAACCTTGTTGTGACAAGTTTGGGGTGAAGAAGGGGCCTTGGACAGCTGAGGAGGACAAGAAGTTGGTCAATTTTATTCTCACACATGGCCAATGTTGTTGGCGTGCCGTTCCCAAGCTCGCCGGTCTACGCCGCTGCGGCAAGAGTTGCCGTCTCCGTTGGACTAATTACCTCCGGCCAGACTTGAAGAGAGGCCTTCTTAATGAAGCTGAGGAACAACTAGTCATTGATCTCCATGCTCGTCTAGGCAATAGGTATAGTAATTATATGCTTTTATTTATTTATTCCATACATAAATTTATATAATTGATAATTACCATTTATGTCATAATTTTTAATTATTATTTGACTTATTATTATAAGTGTTATATTTTTTAATTTTGAGAATCTTTTCGCATATCATAAAAAGAATAAAAATCAAATTAACATCTTTTCACTTTCATTATAATTAAGATTTTTTTTTTTACGAAAATATACCTTAATAAATCATGTTGGTGTTCTTCCTTTTTTTCTTTGGTTTATTTCTTCATATTAATAAATAATTTCTCAATTTTTATTATGTAAAATATGTATTTATCGAATGAAATATAATTAACACTAAACGTTATTTCATTTCACTTTCGTTAGTTAGTTGAAAATCAGTTAATTTTTAAATTTTCAAAATATAAGTAAGCATAGTATAGTTAATTAATCAACAGTAGTTTTCTGTGATCCTAACAGCAGTAGAATATTATCCCAACCAGCATTTTGATGATGATATTGAAAGTTAAAGCTAGAAAAATTAAGGTTAATAATTTAAAAAAAAAAAAAGTATATTTAAGTACAAAATTGCCAGTCAATTTAAAAATAGAAAGAGTTGGTGTTTATTCCCGAATCTATATATTTTTCCCATAATTGTTGATTTATTACACTAATGAGCTTTTTAATTTGATAATATTAAAATTCCTTTAATTTAATATCGCTAAAGTCATTTTTTAAGTCGAAATTTTGAGTTGTATTATTGTTAGTTTTAGTTTGTTATATAACGATAAGTTTTTAATTCAATAACGCTTTAAAAGTAAATGAATATGCAAATTATATATGAATCATTGAATGATTATAAATAAGTTTTTTATATAATTTTTATTTATTTATTATCGGTTAAGAAAATTCTTATTATCTTATACCATTTATTATTATAAATATAAGACGTGTTAAAATTAAAATAAAAAATGTTTGTTGAATTTGTAATTATATTAATTAACCATCTTATTAATTATTTTGATTTGGTAAATTGATTAGGTGGTCGAAAATTGCAGCAAGATTGCCAGGAAGAACCGATAATGAAATAAAGAATCATTGGAATACCCACATCAAGAAAAAGCTAATTAAGATGGGAATTGATCCAATTACACATGAACCTCTTCAAAAACCAGAAGAACCATCTTATAACAATAAAAATGATCAACTCAATTCCAATGTTAATCATCATCAACAACAACTACCCAATAATAATAATAATAATAATCATGGCGATGCCTCCACTTCCAGCGACAACTCAAGTACTCCGACAGAATCATCAGATCCTAACAGCGATTATGATCCGTTAATGAGTTACATATTGTCGGAGACATTTCTTGAAGAGACGACATGGAATTTTCCGGTGACAAGAGAAGATCAATTTGGAATGTCCCCATCGGAGAGTAACTCTCCATGGTTTTCGGATCTTGGAGATGATGAATGCCTCGGACTTGGTTGTTTCAGTGACATGAACTACTTGAATGTGCTAGATCTGGGTAACAAGCATTTATAAGGAAACCCATTAAGCTTGATGAAATTTCAACTTTAATCTTGTTCTTTTAATTAAATTTCTTTTTCACCCACCAGTACCACCAACTATTTTCATTCAGATCTTGGGAAAAGAACAAGAGAAACGAAAAGGGTATTTGATTAATTAATTAATTAACCCCTTGGAATTCTGTAATTAGTAAAGGTGCCCCAAAAATATAATTTTCCAAGGAAATTAAGAAAAGGTTAATTGGGTTGCAATTAGTGTTTTTCCTAGCAGGGGTTAGTTGTTAAGAGATGGTTGGTTGTGTAATTACAGATTTTTATAACATTTATTGTGTTATTACTATCACCCCACTCTTATAAAAGAGTTGAGTGGTTGAAGCAGAGAAATTAATCTGTTTGTATAAATAATAAAAATAATGTGGATATATAGTTTTTTAATATTTTTTAGCAATATTAAAAAAGTAATCATATTTATCATGGAATTCCTCAAATCATCAAACCTATAATTTGCTCCATCTGTTTATTTAGTTTTATTAAGAAGTTATTTGTACATTACAACTATTTTTGGGTAAATTTGATTCCAAGTTGCATTTGAATTAAAGATTTTTTAATTTTAAAAATAATTTTAGTATCATTAAACAAAAAAAAAAATCATTGGTTAGATAATATAATTATGAATACCTTGCTTGAGAGATTTTAATAGAGAACACAAATTAGTGGTTTAATATAAGGTATTATCTAAAATGCATAATTTTGATTCTTACAAATAAAATTTTCATTTCCTAGCTAGTACTTAAAAAAAAAAAAAAACTATTTAATTTTCACTAACAAAAGTGATCTAGCAAACAAGTAAATCACTTTATAAAGTATCAACTTCCTAGTTATTTTATATTTTAACTCTTATTTTATGGTAATAAAGTATAAACAAGCATATATATGTAGAGAGAGAGAAGTAAGATCACTTTGACAATGTTAATGATATCTAATTTAAATGGTTAATGCTGAAATTTTGTGATTAGGCTTTCGTAAACAGGATTAGAGTTTACTTCCTACATGATTTGGGTTTATTGGTTTTTTTTTTTTTTCTCAATTTGGGTTAATATCTCTTTGAAAAAAAAAATCACTATGACAATGCCTATGGAAGGAAACTAAGAAAGATACATAGCTACGGTTGGATTTGCTTGATCCAAGGGTTAATATCTTTGTGTGCACTTATGATATCATTTTTTTTTTTTTTTTTTTGATAAGCATATTCTCTCAATGTTTCCCCCCAATCCAAGAAAGCTTTTAATGGATGGTGGGCACCAACATTTTTTTCTTTTGCCCAAAAAAAAGAGCAAACCAACATTGACAGGGAAACCTCCTCTCAATTTATTCCATTTTTTAAAAAAAATTAATTATTTGTCTTTAAACTATACTATATTGAAGCCTTTTAGCTATATGTACATTATGATTTGTGTATGAAGAAGGGGTTCATAGTTGAGGTCAAATCTTAAAATAGAAGACACTTGTTTGTTTGTTTGTTTTTTTTTTTTTTTTTTAAATACATAATCAGTTCTAATTGAGGGTTTAAAATCAAAACGTTACCATTCAATATCACTAAATCAAAAGCTTATTGATAAATTTGTGAAGAAGATGGTATGACATAAGTTACAAGGGTGGAAACACAAATCTCTCTCACAAGCAGGTAAAGAAATGTTACTTAAGACAGTAGCTTATGTTGTTCCAAATTATGTGATGAATGTTTTTCTTTTACCTGTGGACATCTGTGATGAATTAGAGTTTATGATGAACTCATATTGATGGGGCAATAATGGAGGGGACAATAGAGGTGTGTGATGGATGCGGTGGAAACGATTATGTGCACCAAAGACTCATGGAAGGTTGGGCTTTAAAAGATTGAGAGATTTTAATATAGCAATGCTAGGTAAGTAAGCTTGGCAGTTTGTTACAAATACAAATTCTTTGGTGACGCAACTTTTCAAGCAAGGTATTTTAAAGATATATCGTTTTTTTATCCCAAGCTGGGTAATAACCCAAACTACGCTTGGCGTAGCATTCTGACTGCCAAGGAAGCAATTTGCAAGGGGGTTCATATGCGGGTGGGCAATGGAGAGAAGATATCAGTGTGGAATGATCCCTGACTACCTGGTGGCAGTGAAGGGAAGGTGAGTTCTAAACAGATCGTTGGGTTGGAGGAGGCTAAAGTTGTTGATTTAATGATAGTGGGGCAAAGGAGTTATATTTTTGAAATATATATAAAATTATATTTTTGAAAAAATAAAAAAGTAAATATCTATAAATTTCATTATTTTTATAAATATACATAAAATTATATTTTTGAAAAATAAAAAATATTAACAGTAAATATATATATATATATATAAATTTCATTCTTTTTTATTTTTAAGTTTTTGAAAATATAATTTTATTTTTTAGTCTTATGAATTTTTTATTTTAGCATTTTTATTTTTTTTTATTTTTGATTTTCTATATATATAATAATATTTTATTCGTGAGACCCATAAAACTAACAGAAAAAAAAAAATAACAGAGTTAATTTACGAGTCTCATCGAGTCATTTTTAATAGTTTATGAATTTAAATGAATCACTAAAAATAAAAAGGGCTTATTAGTACATTTTGTGAGAGTTGAGATTTTTTTTTTTACCTTTTTCTTTTTTATTATGTTAAAGATGTAAAATATATTTTTGAAAGATTTATATCGTGGTTAAAGATATAAATTGTAAAAAATATATAATGTATATGAATAATGGTGTTGATAGACAAGTGTAGCCTTTTCATTGGTGCTTCAAATGCTCAATTTAGGGCATAAATTATATCTGAAAATGCAATTGAGGACCTATATTCTATGTTAATGCAATCAAAATGTGTCAAAAGCAGAGACAGTGGAATACCTTTTTGGCTTTTTGAAATTTGATTGTAGGATGATATTTTCATAAACAAAGTTATAAAGTTATATAGGTTAGCAATCCATGTTTGGTTGAGTGATATTAAAATCACTTTTAAAACTGTAAAATTTTAAATTTAAGTTTTAATTTGAACTAAATTTATAAATAATGATAATAATAATAAAAGTAATAATATGTTATTAGCCTGTCTCAATGCTACTTTAATTAGAATGAACTCTCGAAACCAAATGAAATATCTTAATTGTTATAATTGATCCGGTCCGATTAATTCAATTGAGAAAATTAAGAATCGGCAAGAAATATGAGATTATAATAATTGAGAAAAACTCGGCCGGCTCAGTTTTTCCAAGCTGATTTTTTTTTTCAAATAAAAAAAATTTATCTATTTAGGTTCGATATTTGTGTACGCAAGTTGCGCACTCACACGTTGAACCTAGGGTCGGATTGTGGATTTGCCCCCTACACACACAAGAGAAAGTTTTCTTAACTACTTTCTTAACATTGAAAGGATGAATCTTTCAATACATATCATATTCTAACTTTGTATTTTTATAATGTGGAATAACTCACTTTTTTTTTTTTTTTACTTTCAAATTATCATTCACTCATCCACCATTTTGAGCACATAAATATTCAAATTCATATTTCTTATGTAAAAGAACACAAATTCGAATAGACCATTCATTACCGAATAGTGGAATCCACCTAAATTTGGATCTCAAAATAACCACTTAATGAGTTAATTTGTTATAATTTTTTAAATTACTTTTATGTTCATTAATTACTTTGGTAATATTTGTTAATTTTAATTATATGTATATTATATTTATTTTTAACATATAAATAATAAATATATGATATTATTTAAAATTTTAATTTAACTTCAGTTGAACTTTTAACTCATGACTTTCGACCTTTACTAATTTTAAAATCGGACTGAATTTGAAAACATTCATAAATATACCCCTACCCTAGTGTATATATATAATAGGCCAGTTAACAATAAGGGCACTGCAAAACAGTGTTATCTTTTCCAACAACAAAAATCAAGAAATCATATAGATAATCAAGCCAGTTGGCTCTATAATTCTGTAGTGGATTCTGGATGCTGCACACTTGCACTTTACACCTAAGCAAAGTAATTATAATAATGGAATGTAGACATTAATTGCAATTATCCTATTAACTCTTTTTAAGTTCCACTAATTAATAAGTGATTAAAAAAAAAAACCTGGAATAGATCAAATCAATTGGATTGTGAGCACAAATATGGTAAGAAGTTTATTTGTCAGAAGAACTAGCCGTAATATATTTTAGTTTTTCTTTTTCATAGTTGTCAACTTCTTATTATTTGTTTTTATTTTCAATTGTTAAAGAGAACCTGACGTCAAACACCATTTTAATTGTTTCTTTCTTGTGTAGTGTAGGCAAATGAAAATAAATAAATAAATAAAACATTTTTTTTTCTTGCATTTCCTTGTGTTACATGTCTAACAACAAATACAATAAAGATATCTTACAGAGATAATGAATTGAAAGTTTATATACATTAAGACAAGCTCAACAAAAATGTCAGAAGATATTCACACACTGAGATCTATAATATATACAAAAGCGAGCTGTCGAAATCACAAAAATGTGGGGCTATGGCTATCTGTTGGCTGTGGCAACGAAATCCTAAATTCTGCATCCAAGTTTAAAATTAAATAAAATTAGAAAATTTCACTGTTCCATTCTTGGAAAACTGGACACTGAGCTTTCTCAACAGTCACTAATCTTTTTTTCTTCAAAAAAGTTCGACTACTGTTCTAGGAAAGTCTCTTCTTCAAATTTTCAGGCTGAGAATTCCTCGTTGTCAAAGAATCACGATTTGAATCAGTATGCAAGAGTGAAACTTCAACTAGGATAAAAATGGTGAAAAGGTGTAATAGGTGTGCTATAGGAATCATGAAGAGTTGTCAAGGAACAGATGGTTTGGAGGCAGCTGCTGCCGCTTCCCTGGTGCTCCTAATCACCAGATCATAATTGATAGAAGCCAGCTGAGATAAGTTCTGAAAACAGAGGAAGTAAACTTTAAATTGTTAGGCAACCTTTAATAAGTGGAACTTACATCACCTGAATAATTACTTCCTATTATAATTTATATGCTCCCAACTTCCATGTGAAATTTAAAAATCCAGTTGCTCAAAATGATTGTTAGAATTAATAATAATTAAAGCACCTTAAATGAGAAATTACTGAAAGAGTACTTCACAGCAAGTGTGGGAGTATTGAAGTCTGCCAAGCTGCCACATTCATCCCCCTGGCACAAAACATAAGAATTGTAAAAATAAATACAATAGTAACTGTTGAAGGTTGTACTTGAATTAGCAACATCTATTTGCTTCCAATTCATAGTGGAATAATTCTTAAAAGAACTTAGGGTTTAAACCAAAGATCTCCTCTCCATGTACTTCCTTTTCTCTTGAAAATGATTTAAATTAGGTTGTTTATATTTTTAAGCTTCTGCTTAAGTTCAATTAAGTCATCCTGAAATCAAATGAATAAAAGTCTAATCTCAATATCATTGGCAGCTGATGAGATTAGAGCCATGGTCCAATCAATTGAAAACCAAATGTGCATAGCTATTGATAGATTATTATATAACCAATATCCACATACATCCTCATCATGGGTATTGCTGAATGATCCTGTGCTGCAAGAGTCGGTCAAGTAATCAAAATCACTCCCTCCTTGAAAACTTTCACCTTCTGGATTCCATATATACCGGCTCATAAAATAACTCGTGTCATGTGCATCTGTTGTTGGTATGAACATAGCCTGCAGCCAATAAGAGAACTTAATGAGTAGTCCAGGTAAGGTAACTATTTCTAAAATTAAAATAAATTTGTATTTAGACAACCTTTTGCCTTGCAAGTGTGTCCCAGTTTATGTCCCTAAAGAAGGGGTGTTGCTTCACCTGCAAGAAAGCTGACCTGCTTAATTTTCAATTCCTTACTACTTGTAATGTCTTATCAATGACTAAGGGGGAGTTTTACCTCTTTTGCTCCTGTTGCTCCAAGCCTTTGAACTGGATTTTCAGTCAGCAATCTGAAAATGACAATCCTGAAATTGTTAAGAAATCATATTTGTACTTGAGAAGTTCAGATCCCCTCTCCTTTTTCTGTTCTTAAGAAGCTAAATGTGTTTTAATTGGCAGCACAACCAATTAAAACACATTTAATTGTGTAAACAGCACAATTAGTATATATAGTGACATTATCTGAAGCAACAGTGTCATGTTGACACAAGATCATCAGAAACTACTGGCCAATTTGTAAGACCATAGGGATGACCAGAAATCAATGCTTCACATGCTAATTTTCTGAAAATTTTGTTACCATGCCAGCATGTGTGGTGCAATTCAACATCACTTGGGATTATTATTAAAGTTTCAGTTTCCAACCCAATTATGTAGTCATCACAATGCAATCTAATATAGCACATGATCAAGGAGTAAAGTGGCAATCCTAATGGCTATCCTCAAAATATGATTATGGCAAAGAGTCTGATGCAGTTAACAAGAAGCTACAGGAAAAGCAAGATGAAAAACCAAAACAAATTTACATTTTTGGTATTGATTTTATAAAGTCTTCTCTAGTCATAGTGGCATTTCATTGATTTATGTTCAGTCTAGAAAGAATTTAATATTTAATCTTAATTTTGTATTTGGAGTCCAAGTTTTAGTTGGATTAGTAATTATAGAAATCATTGCCACCTATTTGCTTCTATGGGATTATGTGATTCAGTTCCAACTCTAAGAAGGATGCCAGGCCTTGGGAGGGATGCCTAAGCAATTATAGACATGAAGTTCATAATCTTCTATTTTTCCATTGCTTTCACAAGTATTCATGCAAAGTAAGATTTTAAAATTGCTCCATCAAATTGCAAGAATTGACACCCCTAGTTTACGTCCACGTCAAATAGCCTCAATTATTGTTCACATGTACTGTTCATGGTGCACCCGAGCAACCATAAACAGCCCCAAAATCTTGTCTTCCTCTTCTTGATTTTGATTCCTAGCATACATCTTTACAAACCCTAATTGTCCACCTAAAATTCTACCCTTTTAGTCTTCCAAAAAACTTGAATGCCAGCCCACCAAAGCTGTGCTACATCAAAGTCATCAAAGAATTTAAAGATATTTCAAAAGAAATCTGCAACGACTCGTAGACAGTACTAAAAGTCGCAGTACATCATAATAATTCACATATCTTACTTGTCAATTAAATCACATGCTTCAAAGCTCATCTCCTCAGGTACCCTCGGCCAAGGTATATCTCTATTCATTATGTTGTCAAATATTTGCTGCAATAAATAGGAGCCATTAGCTTGCATCAAGCTGCATGCAACTATAAAATGATTCAACACTTGAAGAACAAACACTTCTCACTCTCAGAAGTTCAATAGACTCTGTAGGGATCAGCAGAGCAAATAATAGAAATGCAGATTTTGGTGCCATATTTATCGAGTTACACATTCCATGCATTTTACTTCAGAGCCAAATAAATATATCGCCATGAGGTTAAGAAAGCAATTGAAGAGTTGAGCCTGGCATCTGTAGATGGCCTACCTGTGGAGTTTCTGCATTGAATGGTGGAATGCCAACAAGCAGCTCAAAAAGAATAATGCCCACAGACCACCAATCAGCAGTTGCACCTACAAGGAGAATAACGTGGAAAGATGAGACAATTAAAAAACCAAAGAATAATATATTCACTATTTAATTAGAAAAATAGGTTATAAACCATGTCCCATGCCAAGAAGTATCTCAGGTGCCAAATAATCAGGAGTCCCAACAACAGAATGCTTTTGGCGCTGTTCTCTCTTCGATGAATTTAGACTTTTTGTTTCATGATTATCAAAAAAAACATAAGTACTGAATGATGTACCAGATAAGTCATCTGTGCTGTCAATAAGACCAACCTTTGAGAGCCCAAAATCTGTCAACTGTAACAGAAGGATTAAAGATTTTTGAAAAGTATTGAGCAATATCATCATGCCAAGTTGAACAAAAACGCCTAAAAATTGTGGGAAACCAAGAGGAAGCATTTGACAACATTACTTATAGTTTATGTCGCACAGGAAGCAGTCCTCATTCACCCAAAAATCAAAATGCTTTCCAAAAATGCAGAAAGTCTGTTTATATGTTCTTTCACAATAAAATATAAGATTATAGTCCCCCCATTTTTAAGAGCATGTTATGAAGGCACAAAAACAACAACAATAGCAAAGCCACTAGTCAAATTGATAACTATTATAAAAATTTCAGGTCAAGATTAATAATGACTACAGCAAAATTTACAGTTTTAAATCAGAGAAATTCATTAATAGTACTAATGCAAAGAGAACGGTTCATCTTGGTCTGCTGCATGCATATTCCTTCAAACTCATCATGTACCTAAAACTTTAATGAATCCAATTTCAGTACACTATTCCATGAATACTAATTTCAACCAAGATTGTAATGAGATCCACTGGAATCAGCTCCTTCCATTTTACTCTTCCAAGGCAATTTGATCTGTTGTTCCAAACCAATAAACTTGCAAATGGATTTCTAGGATCCCCGCTCAGCTAGCTTTCATTTCTCCAATGTTAATTTGGAAAATAATTTCAAAACATTTAGAGTTTAAAATACCATTTTTCCCAAGGGTAAATTCAATATATACAAAACCACTTGAGAGAATCAATAAATCAAAATTTCGTATCCCTAACAACCACTTTTTTGTATCACTAACAGCCAATGAATTAAAATCCAACAGGAAGAGCATTAACCCAGGAAATGTTTTTACATGGCCCAGACACCAGAAATACCATTAGAGACATCGCGATCTCTTTTATGACCTTATATTTTAAGTCTCAGTATCACACCAACTTTCAGATTTAATGGCACACTCCTATAGACATTGTTTGGTAAATAGTTCTAGTATCTAAAGAATGGAGAATCTACTTGTTTCTTGTTTACATGAAAAGATTTTTCCATACTGGATCTTCAATCTCCAATCAATTTAAGAGCTGAATTTGTGCATAACTAAAAAGTGTATAAAGCCTACTCTAGCACATAGCAGAAATGAAATCTTTTTCTTTGTAAGAAACAAAACATTAGTCATATGTTTGCAGATCACACACTTTAAGTACAAGAGGCAGAGAGTTACATCCATAATATTTCTTTTTTACTCTATTTACAGATCTCTTATTGTGTATTGTCATTTCATTCTCATATTCAGTTGCAACTTATGTATGAAATGTGCCAACAAGATGTTAAACCTATAACCAAATGCACAGTAAAATTGCATATATATGAACATATTGCAAAACAATGTCAAACCCTTGAAAGAACTTGCTTCCTTTTCTTTTTTTGGGTCAAGAAGTGATAAAGAGTAAAATTGCAAAATATCAACCTTAAGGTGGCCATCTTGACCAATCAACAAGTTGTCCGGCTTCAAGTCTCTATGAATGACACTTAAAGAATGCAAATACTCCAAAGCAAGAACCTGGGAAGAATAAAACCAACAATTTGTACCCTCGGTGAGAAAAATTTATTGATTGATACATGAATAGGCAGAAAAGAAAGTATAATATAAGTGCTTACAACTTCTGCAATATACATACGGGCCATGTCTTCATCCAAGCAGCCCAAGTTTCTCAACAATGAGTAAAGATCGCCACCATTTAGATATTCCATGACCAGATAAAGATTTTCCCTACATGTGAAGGAGTAGAAAAATCGGACCTGTTCGTCATCAATCATGTTCATATTACGACATTGTAACATTCAGTGCACCTTGAAAATGCTTAGACATTATGAAGTCTGGTTACCACAAATGGATTGCGAACTGATATGAGGATGTTACGCTCCGCCAAGATACTTTCAACCGCATTTTTGCGAATCATATCAGCCTTCTTTAAAACCTGAATATTTTGAAATTAAAAAAGGAAAAAAAAAAAAAGAATGAAAAGCTAGCTTGAGCAAGTATTTAATGCTTCCCACAATAACAAAACAAATGCACATGTAGGCACAAATGCTGATGTCAACAACCATAGTTTAATGTAAGTGGACAAGCAATAACTCAAACTCGTTATGGTCAATATTCAATTTAATCTCCTATAAGGAAGTTTGCCATTGGGAACAGTGGCTGATGAATGAAAATAGTGAGCAACTGCAACCATGCATAGGCAACATGAACATGAAATTTCAAAGAATACCAAAACTGGCAAAATATTAATAAGCATAAGAGTATGAATCTACTAGTCATTCTTTCATAAAATGGAAACCCTGAATTTGTGGCAGCCATTAGCCAAGTTGGCCTCTTTGCGATTTGGTTGTTAAATTACCAATCTAACATCTAAGGACGTGGTTTAATTGCAATAAGCCAGAGAAGAGAGAGAGAAGAGGCACACACACCTCTTTGCTGGAATAGCCAATCATGCACCTCGTTTTATTTTATTTTATTTTTCTTTTTCCACGCTTTGGCACCAAAAACTTATACATGCATTAGACAGTAATATCCTCCCCCTTACCTTTTTTAAGCCCCTTCTGATCCCCTGGCTTCTGCATTTGCCAGAGGTTACTAGACAATAATTTGTTATTTGATCTGGTGGATTGAGCATTTTGGAGTATCATTCTTTTGCTACATAGCATATGTACATAAAAATACCAGGCATATGCATTATGCAACCATCTTTTTGCACTATTTTAAATAGTTGAAAGAGAATAAGACTATTCATGAAATATGTAGTGTCAAATTGAGTTTCAAAGTGCTCCACAAACAAAGTAACTGAAACAGTAGCTAAAACAGTTGTATCACCACCAACTGCCCTGCCCACTGCACTACCACAATGACTTGCACCATAAAGGTGTCCTAGGTTCCTATGAAAAAAAAAATTATTGTATTGCTCATCATTCAACTAGATAAGTTGAGAGTATCTGCACTTAAGTTTTAACTCCATGAAAATTTTGGGACTCACAACAGAAGTAGAAAACAGCACTTTGTGATAGAGATCATTGTGGTTAGGCTGCTTAAATATACATCATATTCAGCTCAGATGGCATAGAAGGATGAACAGTTGAAACTTGGCATTTTCTTTTTCATATTTTTAGCTATTTTAAGATATGTGATTCCCTTTGAGGCACTTAAAATTTACTCCACTTTGTAGAAACTGCAAAACTAATCATTAACATTAATACACATTCCAAATTATAACCTACTGTCTAAATGCCAAAACCTGGGAAAAAATAAGAATTGAAAGATATGAGCCCTAAAATAAGCACCTCCAAGACCTGTGAATAACACATACATACATACATAAATACATATGTGTGTTTGTGCACATGCATATAGATTTATTTGATATGAAGCAGAATTTGGATATTATAAAATAAGATGTGGAAATGCAAATGCATGGTTCCATGTCTACCAGCATATATTCAACCATAAAAATTCCAAAAGCATATCATGTCAATTGAGGTCTTTCTGACAGGCATTTATAAGTGGAATGCATGCTGACCTTTATAGCAAACAAATCACCAGTCGCTCTTTTTCTGGCAAGGAACACCCTTCCAAATGCCCCTTTGCTGATTGGTTTTATTATTTCAAAATCTTCTATAGAAGTTCTGTCCTTAGAATATGTATTGATAGGGCTTGCACGCAAGCTGCGAACCGTATCTTCTTCCACAGGACTGTCTTCATCAACCAAATGATTTGATGAATCTAATTTTTCATCATCTATCTGTGCACAAAGATGCACATATTTCTCCCTGTAAATTCCAAAAAGGTCATAAAAGATAAAATAAGAGAGAGTTTATTAACAGTAAAATAATTAATCAAACAGAACTAGTGTCACAATTTATTTATATTATTTTACAGATATTACCGTATTAGCTAGTTCATTAAGTTGAGATTAATGTTTTTGGTTAACCAAAATAAAACAAAGGAAAAAATTACACTAGTATCTAAATTTTTTAAAATCTGATATATATTGTTGTCTGAACAATTTGTTTAGTCTGACAAGTTTTTCAACTTTTGAAAATAATCTCATATAAGTAATTTTAGCCTTTTTCCGGTCACCGGAGTATTGATTTGCAATTCTAAAATTTTAAAGTTGAGGAAAGAACAATAAGAAAAATTTCTAGGTTATTGAATGCCAAAATAAGATTTTAAATGGATTTGAAAAATTGCAAATCAAGATATTTTAGAGTTGCAAATCAACACTCCGTGACCGGAAACCAGTTAAAAACACTTATATAAGATTATTTTTAAAAGTTGAGAAACTCATCGGGAAAAAAAAAAAAATCCATACACCAAAATAGCAGGTTTTAAAAAGTTCAGACACCAATGATATAATTTTTCCTAAAATAAATGATTTAGAAAGCTCTTTAATTGAAAAGCAATTTAATCAATTATGATATTTGTCAAGTGATGAAAATTATTACAAGTATGATATATTGTAGGAATGATTTTCTGTCAATACATTTATTTTGATCACAAAAAAGTGAAAATGATCCGTATCAAACACTACCTAAAACACGCGTAGTCATTTATGCACAACATATAGAAACACCTTGGCAATCAAATCTAAGAGTTATATCCTTTTTAGTTAAAATATTAAGATTCCCAAATGATAAATTACAAAGAGAACTTCCTAAGAAGCTTCATATACATGACTTGGTTTTTTTGTTATTAAAAAAAGAAGTTACTTACAGTAATAATTTCTCTATACGCCTTCCAAAAGTCTCTACAATGAGGGCATCCACCTTCCTATCCTGGATGGCATATTTAAGGTCTTCCAGACGTTCAAGCATGCACTCCAATGCGCTATATTCACTCTCATTTACATTTGCAACAGCACGTGAAATATCCAGTAGCTTGCTTATCTGTCATGCAATGGTACAGTTAAGAAACTGAAAACAATGAGTTCACATGAAGTGCTAATGTAATTGGTCAAATAATCAGAATAGGGAATTCCCCCACCTGCTCAATTTCAAAATTTAGCATGAAGATTCAAGTAATATATTAAAGGAACCAATATTGCAGGTCAAAAAGAACTTTATGTATGAATCATAAACTTTCCAACTGACTGTAATGTAAACACAATGTACGTTGAACTGCAGAATGCATGTTATTTTGACCTGCTATTCCTTATGACACAATTGCATTTGTGCATGTATGCTCATTGGCTCATTGCTCAATGGCATTGCCATTAAAGTTATCATTAACAAAACACACATCAACAAGCTCAAAAGGAAAGTTTCAAAGCACAACACAATTGGCTCTACAGGCTATATCCCCTAGACTACTAGTGCAATTTCCATTTTAAATGGTTTCTATCTTTGCACTCATCATACTGTGATTATCATTGAGGAACCTCTTTTACATCAAGCATCAAGAAAACCGTGCAAGTACCAAATTGCAAAATTATCTAAAAGCAATCCATGTGAATTGCAAAAGGCTAAGAATATCTAAATTAACTCGTTCTCTTAGTGACGGAAAAGACAAAATCCCAGCATGTATCAATGGATTTACTTACTTTATAGTACGAAGAATTACATGATAAATTTAAACATGCTGCATTTGTCAAAAGACAGAGAGAGAATGGCA
Source organism: Vernicia montana (assembly GCA_949750685.1). Classification (NCBI taxonomy): domain Eukaryota; kingdom Viridiplantae; phylum Streptophyta; class Magnoliopsida; order Malpighiales; family Euphorbiaceae; genus Vernicia; species Vernicia montana. Next base: position 12,026 of record CATKHJ010582535.1, on the reverse strand, counting down.
GAAAATTATTGGCATAATGCAGAATCAAATTTATGCATAAACAGAGGGAAACCCTCAATCAAGAAACCAATACAGAAATTACTTGCAACTTAATAGAAATACAAACTAATGCAGATATCAGGATGAGTTCTCGGGAAGAATTAATCCTAAACCAAGGAAGATCATACACAGTAATAATTCAACACAACTAAATACCTGCGGATGATTCTCAAGTTCTGTTATCGTCCTCCGTCCATTCAGTAGCAATTCAATCTGACTGGTCCGGGGCGTTAATAATGGTGATCTTGGTGTCAAGCTTCCTGCTGATGAAGTTTTTGTGTCTACATCACAATTCAAAATGGAACGTGCTTCACATGAAATGTCTGGCAAAACATTCAGATCTTCCACGATGAAAGCATTATCAGCATGAGGCATGACATCTAGCATGTCTTCAGCACAATGGTGAGGAAAACTGTTCTGTTTTGGTGATAGATCATCTACATCCTCATGTATACCTGCCACTGTCACTCTTTCAACCTCAAGAATTCGTCTTGGTGTATCAGAGCTTTTTGGTGTACTTTTTGGTGTCCATGATTCCAATATCTTATCAAGAGTTTCTGCAACTCTTTCAAGTCGTTCATTTACAGTCAAACCTTTCAAGTCACATCTATCAGCAATTGTACATATCAGAGAGTGTTCCTCTACATGTACTACTGGTATTTCAACCTCACAAATTCGACATATCATCGAATTATCATATGCAACATTCTGATGTTCCCCCCAGAATCCCCAACAAGCTTTTCTCATTCCTGATGATGTGGAATGCTCTGGGGTTCCAAGATTTTCAGAATTATCATCTCCAACAGTTCGCATTTCATCTTTATTATGTTGTTCTGATTTATCCTTGGTAGGTGTATCAACAGTATCAGTGCCCTTGCGATTTTTCTCAGCAGCAGATGGAAGTTTCTTCCAAGATGACATCCTATAGCTGCTTGTAGTTGAATCAACACTTTTGGCAGTGCTAACCTCCACATTTTCATCTACTTGACCTTGTTGTATAACCAAACTCTCTTGTTCTTGACTGGGCGACTTGTTTCTCTGTTTCTCACTTACCACCTTCCCATCCACCAATTGACTACTATAATTGTGTGTTACTACTTCCGAAATTTGTTCTGGATAAACTCCAAGGTCACTAAGTTGATGAAGGCCCAGAATATGATCATCATCATAACGACTCTCCTTCTGAAACTGCACAAGCCTATTGCATCGAGTAAGGATAAAGAGAAGGCGGGTATGCGCTTGTTTGATGATCCCCATTGGTAACTCCTGACGTTTATCATCTAGATTCTGGACAATGGCCTCGCATTTGGCCCAGAATTCATTAGGTAACATTTTTGAACACTGTCGAGCTATAACTAACAAATCCTCCAAACTTTCTCTCCATTCAGGATGAGAGTCGAAGGACTTTTCAAGTATGCCCACCAAGTCTCCAGCAAATATGCCTAAATCAGAATCAACTTCTTCCTTTAACTTGTCGAATTTTGCCCTAATTGCCACCATAATTTCCTAAAATAAAATAACCCATCAGAAATTACAATTTAAAAAAAAAAAAAAAACAAACAAACAAAGAGAACATATACATGACGAGGATGAATATAGGCAAAAATGTAACCACAGCAGAGAGCATTAAATGAATACCTCCATATGACCAAATGCCCTAGACTTCCAAACAGGAAATGGGCGAACTCCTTTGGAATTGAGCTCGTGAGAGAAGCTTTTGACATCTGGAGCCTTCTTCTTCCGACCGCTCGTAACACGAAGTATTGCCTGGAACCTTGGAGACTGCAATTCTTTGGCAAAAGCTGCATGTTGACTCTGCGATAACCCCCAAAGACAATAACAATCACTATATGCATGTGGTAAACACACAGATCATACAAATAGAAACAAAACTAACATCCAAAGCTGGATTGATTGATAATGGATATTTTAACGATTTCGATTGATGCCATCCAGCCTTTTTCACTGTGAAGGAAAAACAAAATATAATAATCATCCATAACAGAGAAAAGAATAAAAATCCGAAAATTGAAAACCTCATGATCAATCCCAACAAATACCTCTGTCCATGGACGACACATTATGAAGAGGAAGGGTCCATTTAAGCTTCGTCTCGAGCACAGAACCTTTTTCTTTACCTTCCTTATTTACAACATTGATATTATTATTATTATTATTATTACCGAGATTCGAAGGCCTAAACCTAAGAGGAAAAGGAGATGAAGACGACTCCGTCTGCGTCCTTATATGATTGAGTCCGAGAGAAGACGGGAGAATAATAGGCGTATTCTCATCATCATCCTTTCGGAAATCGGAAATCTCGTCGACGACCTTCTCACCTTGATCAGTATCGTCGTCGTGAAAATGGCCGGCGCAGCCGCGGCGAATCGGAATGGGAGGGATTTTTCGAAGCTTGAATTTGGTAGGGGTAGAAGAGGTAGAATGCGGCGTCGTTTCGGTCCTTTCGGATAGATCTTGATTGTGGGGAGATGACGAAGACATGGATAAGAGATGATAAATGGTGGTTAATGTTCATTTCATTGCAATTGCAATTGCGATAGTGTTTACTGGTTATGTGAGAAAAGAGAGATAAGAAAGGAGGAAAAAGAGGGAGAGAGGATTTAGATTAGAGAAGGAGGTTTTCGCGGGAAATGGAGCGTTTCAGGCTGACACGATTATTGGAGTTGGAGATTTTTCAGTTCTGCTAGATCCTTCCATTCTCTTCTCTTTCTATATTTTGCTTATTTTTTAAATAATATAAAATTTTCCTTTTCGTTTAAAAACGTGCTTGCCGCGAACTGGCGTTGTTATTGTTTTGTATTGTATGTCGGGGGTTTACTCCGGTTACTGCTCCGTGTCTCACCATCCAATCATAAATTTCTACTGTCTATTACTCTTCAATTTTTATTTTTTATTTTTATTTTTTTTAATCAACAAACACATAGTAGTCTTATTTTTTTATTGGCATTTTTTTAACAAGTTTTAAATGCAACAAATAAATCTTATTTTCTATATTTCAATATTTTCTAATAAATAGTAGTAACTTTATCCAAAAAAAAAAAAACAAATAGTATAAACTTTTCTTAAATTCTAGAAATTCATTAGTTTTTAGACATATCGAATCAAAATATTTCATTTCTAAAACATGTTAATTATCATAATTTGAAATAGGAAAGTTGTTTATTAATTGTAAAAATAAAAAATTTAAAATGTCATAAGTTTTAATAAAAATTAAGATAGTAATTGATATTTTCTAAAATGCTTTTTAAATAATTTATGCATCTAGTCAAAAACATCTTTATGAATTTGACATGATATGCATATAAATTTTGGTAAGTTTGTATTTATTTTTTATTTTTTACAACAAACTTATTATTAAAAGCAAATTAAAAAATAAAAAAAAATGCAATAAGTCATGTTTGTTACTATTTTGTTTCAAGTAGGCAAAACTACAAAATAAAATTTTTAAAATTTAAAAATATATCTTATAATATTTTATCAACTGTTATAATATCAAAAACTAAAATCACATATATCAAAAAAAAAAAAAACTAAAATCACAAAATTAATATATATATGTAAATTAAAAAAATGAAGAAATTCTAATCACATGCATATTTCATGTAAAAAAATTTCTTCATTATTGTCATATAAGTTTTATAGATCTAAATAGAATTTCGAGTAGTTTTAAATTGTCAAATTAATTGAAAAATTATCTAAATTCTTGTAAAATAAGTCATGTTATTTTTCTTTATTGTAAAAAAAATAATGTGTAATAAATGATTTACTAAATTATATTATATATATCATTACAAAAAAAAAGTTATAAATATTAATAATAATATGTGATTCACAATATAATAATAATAATAATAATAATAATAAATAAAAACAATCTAAAACTATGGCCAGTAATAAAAATAATTCAAACCAATTAATTTAATTTTTTATATTTACTTTTTTTTCATATGGATACTTTATCATTAATATGTAGAATAAAAAAAATTAGTATTAAACTCAATGTTTAAAGCATCAAACTTTAAGATTAATTTTATATACCATTAAAATTTAATACTCATACGATGAACAAAAAATATATAAAAAAAATAAATAAAATATAATATCTCGAAAACCTAAAAATGTGCCCACAAAAATGAAGAAGAAAGACTAAACCAATACAATAAAATAATAATAATGAAAGCCCAAAAATTAAATAAATGAACTTAAATTAAACAGTGATAGAGAAAAAAAGATCTTACTTTGAGATGTGGAAATGATTTATATGGGAATTGGGATTATTTATAATGAGAAAATGAAGAATTTTCTAGAGCTTTTTTGGGGTAAAGAAAAAAGGTTTTTGAAGGGAGAATGAGATAAATTGGTAAAGCGGTGGAGTTCTGCTTATTCTTCTACATAAGGAGATATTTTGTATTATAGAGAGACAAAAAACAATTTCCAAATAGATGAAAAATAAGATTAAATAGTAACAACAATAAGGAGAACAATACATTGTAAAATACATAAACTATGGTGTCTACTTGCCTCTCCGTATGCTCAATTTCAAAACCCTTTGTAGTGCCACATATATCTATCGTCGCAGTTGCATCATTTTCTTCTTCACCGAGTTGTTATGATTGATGGTGCTCTGTCATTTTTTATGCGTTGATGTTTTGGTTCTAGATGTCTGATTTCTTATACTACTAGTAGTAATACCAATCGAAGTAGGCGACAAAAGCAAGTTGTTTGTATGACACTTGATGAATAAAAATTGACTTGCCGCAATCCTCTCAATTTCCCTATCATACGTTCCTCTAACCTTAATTTTACTATTTTGGAAATCCTTGCTTGTTGTTGAAATTGAACTTTACTAAATACTTTTGTTAGGATGGTAATTGATCAGCCTTTGATCAAAGTGGATGATGGGTTCGATCTTTTTTGGACTTGATTATTGGGCTTACAAGACAAACAAAGAGCATTTGGGGTCAAGCCTTGTGCTCGGCTAAGGCCCCCTGATGTTTAAGTTAATTATGAAGTTATAAGGCTTTTATGGAAGGAGATGAGCTTCCTCAAAGTCTATAAATATTTGAATTAGAAGAAGGGGATGGAAGTATGTAGAATCAGCTACCTCAAAATGAGAGTGATCTTCTCATTTTATACTCAATTGTGTTCATTATTAGGTTGACGAAAAAAGGTTGGTGGAGTGCGGGCATCTCAAAGGCAATGATGAAATGTTCTAGTTCAATTAGACCAGTGCTAAGTTGAATTGTCAGGTCAGTTGGCATGGTGCATGTACTTGGTCACTCACTAGGCGATGGCTTCACGTGTGGAGGTGAGTGGATCGCCACATTAATTAGGGTTTCCTCTGAAATGTCTCACTTTACATATTTGATGGGTGACAACTACTATAGTCCTTTACCCCGTGACTGTTTAGCTTTCAACGAGGATGAGCCGATGCTTCATCATATGAGCTATTAGCTGCAATTGGATTGGTTTGCCAAATTGGTTTGCATTTCAAGCTTATAAGTGGGCCTTTTATTGAATGAACTTCACCTTAATTGAGTCCAATTAAGACTTTGGTGTTTTTATTCCTTATAAATTATGATTAAGCTCTTTCAGTTTTTCATATTTTAGTTTTTAATTTTTATAATCTAGATAAAAGGAAAAAGAAGATGAAACCAACAAATTTCTTCGTTAAAGACATCATCAATTGGGAGTTGTTCAAGGCATGAGTTGAGAGAAGAGAGAGAAACCTTTGGCTATTGGGGTTGATATGATATAAAAAATAATTTAAAAATACTTAGTTCTCTATGAACTCTTAGTTAGAAGTGAGTGACTTTTATGTACGAAATTAAATTGAAAGACAATAATATATATTGGTCAATAATTGATGGACGATGAGTGTAATTTATCCAAGTTTGACTATATTTATAACCTTTTAGATTGGGTAAGGGGTAACATTAAAATCCAAAATATAAAATAGAGTCGGGTTTTAACTAATAGCAACCTAATTCACGAGGCTCAATCTGAAATATATATAATTAAATATATTTAATTTTTATAACTATATATGATAGTAATTTCAACAATTTTATATTTGTAAGTTGTTAATTGCATAAAATATAAATATATTATTTATATTTTAAAAATGTACTAATTAATAAAACACATTTACGTATATACAATTGTTAATTATAAAAGAGATTTTTTTTTTAAATGTATATACATGAAATAATACTTTTACAAATATATATGATTAAATATAAAATTTAACAAATATCTACTCAATAAATATCGAGAATAATTATATAATACTAAATTTAATAATTTTTTAATAATAGACAGACTAACCAAAGCTTAACTCAAAAATCCTGGGAGTATTGGATTTTTTTTTTTTTTTTTGTTAAGTGTGTGGATCGGGGATAAAAATGTAGAATGTAACAATTATAAGTGTAACTATTAAGTGAGTAATAGTTACAGGTATAACAGTTAAATTATTAATATTGTTTAGCAAATTAAGGGTAACGAATAAGCTATTAATATGTTAAAACTGAGTTTTGAAACATTAAATTTTTTTAATGAAAAAACTTAATTAAAAAAAAAAAGACATTTTCACAATTTTTTTACTAATTAAAACAAATTATATATTTTTTTAGGAAAAAAACCTATCATATTTTAATGAATAAAGCAATATTTAAAAAATAAAATAAGAATAAATATGCAATTATTCATAATTTACAACTAAATAAAATAAAAAAAAATAAAATTAAGTGAGTAATAATTACAGGTATAACAGTTAAATTATTAATATTGTCTGGTAAATTAAGGGTAACGAATAAGCTATTAATACGTTAAAACTGAGTTTTGAAACATTAAATTTTTTTAATGAAAAAACTTAATTAAAAAAAAAACATTTTCACAATTTTTTTACTAATTAAAACAAATTATATAATTTTTTAGAAAAATAACCTATCATATTTTAATGAATAAAGCAATATTTAAAAAAAAAAAAAGAATAAATATGCAATTAATCATAATCTACAACTAAATAAAATTAAAAAAATAAAATTAAGTGAGTAATAGTTACAGGTATAACAGTTAAATTATTAATATTGTCTGGCAAATTAAGGGTAACGAATAAACTATTAATATGTTAAAACTGAGTTTTGAAACATAAAATTTTTTTAATGAAAAAACTTAATTAAAAAAAAAAAGACATTTTCACAATTTTTTTACTAATTAAAACAAATTATATATATTTTTTAGGAAATAAACCTATCATATTTTAATAAATAAAGCAATATTTAAAAAATAAAATAAGAATAAATATGCAATTAATCATAATCTACAACTAAACAAAATTAAAAAAATAAAATTTCAGTTAAACAATTTTATAAATGAAATCAAAATTAAAAAAAAAAAATATCAGTTCCATAAAAAAAAAATTTCTTTTTTCTTTTTAAATAGACAGTCGCGCATTTTTTTTGCATTTATTTTTATTATACGTCTTTACTCTAGTCTCTCATAGTTTAATGAATTAAAACTTAAGTGAAATTAATTGTTAATGAGTTTAAATATTAATTTTAATATTTAAAAGTTTACAAAATAAAATTAAAAAAGATTAAAATATTACTAGAGTAATATTTAACACATTTTAACTCCAATTCAAGCTCAAAGTTTTGAGCTGATATGATACTAGCCCTAACCCAATCCAAACTGGCCCATCTACCACCCTACATACCACTGGACTAGACCGTTACACTTGTACCCTTCAGTTTGATCGAATTGATCAAGTTTTCTATCATCAAAACGACTTTTCAGTTGCAAGTTAACGACCGCCTGTCTTGCACCTCCACAATCAAACGACATAAGGCAGGACCATTAAACGGCCATACGGCTATACCCCATGTTGATATAGTTTATTGGGAAAATTCCTAACAAACTAAATAGCCAAGAGTGTGCCCCTCAAATTGTCTCTTTTCCCATTAGACTGTACCAGAAAGCAGAAAGTGGCTTCACAAATCACACGGCGTGAACCCAACCCCCGAATCCAATTCCAAAGTAGCGGCGGTGGCGGCGGCGGCGCCACAGAAGCACCAGCATCATGTCCACCCTAATCCGGAAAGTCGCCGCGAAACTCCGCCACAAATATGTTACTAAATTGTGTAGTTCGGATCTTCCCAAGATCCGACACTTAAGCACTCGAGCAGTACCACGACAAGAGGGAGCCAGCGCTGGTCTTTACGGATTCGATCACTTAAAAACTCCTAAAGGCTTTCGACGCTTCGTCGACGAAGCCATTGAGAGGTAATACATTCATTCAATTTTATACATTGCCATGAGCTAAAAGAAAAAGAAAATGAGGCTTTGAAATTTTCTATATTATTTTATTTTCTCATTTCTTGTTGCTTAGAAAATGCTGCGAAAGCGAGGCAATTGAAAACTTTGAACTCTACGCTTTTTGGATTGTTTATTCATTTGAGTTTATGCTAATTTAGCAACTGAAAAAGAACACTCAAATATCATATAATCATTTTTTTCTGAAGATACATTTATAGTTTTGTTTCAATTGCTGCGGTTCAAAAAAAAAAAATTGAGTCAATTTTTATGTTTGTTAGGTCTGGGGAATTGGTTGATCATATTTCCATGATGCCTTCATCAGCTGAAATTATCCGAGCCATGGATGAGATTTCAAACACAGTAGGTTATAGGTTTAGCATATCTTTGTTTCTGTGTTGTGTTTACTAATTAATTCCAGCTTTATTAAGTGATTTTGGTATTTGATTTCATAGGTCTGTTCTGTTGTTGACTCTGCAGAACTTTGTAGACATACTCATCCAGACAGGTCTTCTTTTCTCCATTAAAAATTTAATTTTTATTTAGCATCATGTGTAGTGATTTGAGTGGCAATACTTAATTTTTGTTATTGACTATCGTTGTTATCAGAGAATTTGTTGAGGAGGCTAACAAGGCATCTATGAGGATCAATGAATACCTACATGTGAGGTGACCAGTGGTCTGTTTGGTTTATTGCCTTTTAAGTACTTGCCCGCATAATTGAGTTTTTTATTGTCTTTCTCAAATTGATTATTTTTGTTGGATATTTCATTTAATCATTTTGGTGTGCTTCCTTGTTGGCACTCAGCTTCTTAATACAAATCATACTTTATATGCCGCGGTGAAAAGAGCAGAGCAAGATGGGCATTTACTTGCAAAGGAGGCTCATAGGGCTGCTCACCATCTACGCATTGATTTTGAAAAGGGCGGAATTCATCTCTCTTCTGGTACACATCCTATATCTGTTGGCTTTATATTCTGCCACAATGCAGTTTTCCACTTACATGGAAATTTTGTGCAAATTTACATTTATACAAAAGTTCTCCTCCTATAGAATATAAGCAAATTGTTTTTTCTTTGCAGAGAAATTATATAGAGTGAATCAGCTAAACATGGACATTTTTCAGCTTTCTAGGCAGTATGATATTATTTCTCTTGCTACTCAGTTTGCTCTTATGCATCTTGGTGACATCTTCTAAACAATTTGATGATCCATCCTAATTTATATTGCCTCTACTTATTGGTCAGGTTTAGTGAAAATATTAGTATTGATCCAGGTCAAGTGGACATATTTCCCGCATCCAGGATTCCAAAACACATTCACCATCTCCTCACTCCAATTCATCGGTTCACATCTGGAACTTCTGGAGGATCATTAGGGTCACAGAATAACATGAAAGAAAAAGGATTTCGGATAATAACAGAGCCACGGACTCTAGTTTCTGTTTTGCATTGGGCATCAGATGATGAGGTAGCTTTCACTATGTTGATTGCAAATATATGGTACCCTTGTCTCTGCCTTTATAGAAAGCGTTTCCTGGATGTAGACTTTAGCTGCTAGAATTTTCTTATTTTTTTTAATTGCTCTTGTTACATTTTAGTCATCATTTTTAAATTAAATTATCCAGTTAAACTGGTTAGAACATGGGTGAGAACTTAGATATCTTGCTTACTTACATATGCACATATTACCCTTGCTGTCATCTGGACTAAATATATATTTTTTTCCCCTTTCAGGTTAGGAAAATGGCATATATTCAAGGAAACTCTGTCCCACTTGCAAACCTCAAAGTTCTTGATGATCTTATTGCTGCTCGCCATGAGCTTGCTCAGGTTATTTATCATCATATAAAGTGTTTGGCAATCACGAATGCTGCAGTTAGGCAGTCTGATCATTCATTACTATAGTTTATTATAAAACTCTTGAACACTGGATATTTCATTATGATATCTAAGTGAAGGTTGTAGATTTATCATTTTGGGAAAGTCCCTACATTCTTATTCTTGTTTTTAATTTTTAATTAAATGATTGGATAACTGTATTTTTGTTTGAATATAGACAAGATTATCTTTAAAAAAAATCCCATGATTAGCCTGATCATTATTATTATTTTAAGAGTGCTTTGTAGAATGGTTAACTACATGCGATATCTGGATTTTATAATACTATTTTTTGCATCTAAATGGGTTTCATAATCTATGGACTTCTTTTCTTGGTGGAAAAAACTGTAGTCTTTAACTGCAAGCTTACGGATTGTGCAATGCAGCTGCTCTCAGGATTTGAAATCACATGCCTTGAATAAATTACGTTGGAACATTAATCTGTCAGCATTATCTTAGAAACTTGATCCAAAATGAAATTACTCCATTCTTTCTCAAACTTGGATGATATTATAGAGACCTTCCTCCTGATTAGGAAAATTATATTTAGGTGTCTCATTAGATAGCCATCTATACAGATGAAGCAATACATGAAGTCCACAAGAGAGTCATCTCTAATCCCATGAGCAACATGGTGTAGCTCTGTCCAATTTATTGAACGACGGGAGAGGTCTTTCATCTTACATCAAAATGTAAGGAACTAAGAAAGGTTGATGAAGCTTGCTTGTAAACAATTATTCCAGCTATAAACACATAAAATTAGCCATCTAGATTCTTTGAGTATCTCGAGTCAAACAGCAAATTGTAACTCATTTCCATGTCTAATTTCTTATAATAATAGTTAATCTTTCTTAATCATGTATCAACCAAGATTCCACACTGTATATGATAGCCTATATGCTTCTCTTATTTTATTGTTCCTTTGGAAATGCAGATAATGGGGTGTAGATCTTATGCTGAGTTCATGGTAAAACAAAATTTGGCTTCATCCCCTGAAGTTGTGATGTCCTTTCTTTGTGAGATGAGTGAGATGATCAGGTCAAAAGCTGATCAGGTATTATTGTCTTTGTGGACATACTTGTGATGCATAAACTGATACTACTTTCTCAATGTGGATCTTGTTACAGTTTTTGCATTTTAATCAGCACTTGATTAGTTGATTTCCCTGTAGGAGTTTGAGGCTATTAGAAATTTTAAGGGAGAAAAATGTGGTAAAAGATGTGTTGATTTAGAGCCATGGGATGAGGCATACTATACAGGGATGATGAAGTCTTCCACTCAGAATTTGGATTCTTCGGTAGGTTATGCATATCTGTTTGTTCTTCGTTTCAGTTTTTATGGGTATTATAGTTTCTTGTGGATATGAAAATTGAGCCTTGAACCTTTAAGTATTTTCACTTTTATATTTTGGAGAAAGATTACTTTTTTTAGATGAAAATTTCCCTTAATTTTCCCTGTTTTATTCTGCAGATAGTAGCATCATATTTTCCTCTGCCACAGTGTATTGAAGGTTTGAAAGTACTAGTGAAGTCATTATTTGGTGCAACATTTCATAATGTTCCTATGGCACCAGGTGAATCATGGCACCCAGATGTGCTTAAAATGTCTCTTCATCATCCTGAAGAGGTATATACATGGATGAGTGGAGTTGTGAAGCCCTTAACATTGTCTTATTTTGTAACAAAACTAATAACAAATGTGGGTATTTAGATAATTCACAACATTGTCTATGTATGTGACATTTTGATTTAGAATTCGATAGTTCATTAGTT
>CATKHJ010582509.1:0-25677 GCA_949750685.1 Vernicia montana | reverse complement strand
TACTCACCTTAAATCAAAAAGAATGCTCTATCACTCTATAGAAGCTCCTCAATCACATCAAGCAATGGGGCTCATCACAGCCCTCATGATCTCCATAATGACTTCTAGGAGGAACTATACACATAACACATACAAATTATCAATACAAATAACCCATGCTCTTAAAATCACTATACTCATACTAATCTCATGATTCTAACTCTATTCCCTTCCCCAAGCACAGATTACAACAATGGAGAAGAAGAAATTCAAAGAAAACCGAAGCTCTAACTCACCTTGCCAGAAATGCTCTAACAATGGATGAAGAGTTGATTGATTAAAATCCTAGATCCTTTGGTTGGAGCAATTAATGAAGCCTTCAAGCTCTTAAGGTGAGTGGGTGAGGAATTCTTGAGAGAAAAAAAAAATAGGTTGGAAGCTCTGAAATTTCGAGTAAAATGATTTTGGGGTTCTTAATTCCTTTTAAAAGCCGATTTCCAATTTTGGCCCCGACATAAGTCGTGGTCGCTACATGCCTACTGCGGTCACTATTCTCTTTAAACCAATTTGTCCAAATTAGGCAGAAGCGTTGCGTCCCGAGTCGCGCCCATTGTCGCAGTCGTAACTTTGGCTCTGCACACTACTAAATGAAATTAAGTCTTCAAGTCAATGTCTCTACTGTTCACACAGAGAGCTTTTGGACAAAGTCGAAGACCGAAGTCGAAGATCAAGGACGAAGGCCGAAGTCGAAGACTGAAGGTCGAAGATCAAGGATGAAGGCCGAAGGCCGAAGGCGAAATGTTACTGTTCACGTGACTGTTCATTCTTCTTCATTACCAGGCAGGAGCGTTCACTACTTCTCGTTTAACTTGCTCAAACACTTGCAACTCATTCAAATCATCAAACACTTATCATATAACTCATATAGCGAATCAAATGAATATGCAAATGAACTTGGGGTATTACATCATCAGGCAGCACCAACAAAAGGAAATGAGAAGTTTTTTTTATAGATATTGGGTAACTCCTTCAACTGCAGTTCTGATCTTCTTCATAGCCTTCACCAATTTCTCAAATTTCTTCGACAGATTAAAGTATTCACCACTCAACTTCTCATAAGCGCTCATAAGCATGCCAACATCTTGCTTCTCAAGCAGGTCAATATTCATTTTGTATATAATCATATTTCTATGATTATAATCAACAATGTCCATGTCAAAAATAGCACACAGGTGGTCTAAGGCAGCAACCACAGTAGCATTTTTTGCATCATCAGCAGATAAAACACTGATGCCCACCATATAAGCATAACAACTGTTGCCTAAGTTATCAAAACAGGGGTAATAAACGGTGCAAAGGAAAGTGTCACCATTGGTCTGAGGATGAAAACTTGGAACATGTAAATCCAATAGTTTTAGTACATTTTCAAGAATAGTATCTAAAGAAATTTTGACAGTTACCATCTATAAAAAAAAAACAAAAATCAATGGGAAGAACGATAACAATAGAGAAAGAAAGCAGGAAAGAAAGAGTAAAAAATAAAGAAAAAAATTAAAATAAGTGCAGCTATAGCAAAAGAAATATAAAGAGATTAAAAAAATAAAATTTGAAGTGAAAACAATAAAAATAAAAATATGATTCTTCCATATATGGTTAAAAAGTATTAAAAAAATTAAAACCATTATACTAAAACATTTTATTCATTATTTATAGAACTACACAATAATCAAACCATAACAAACAATAGCTAATTAATTTACTGTAAAATTACTCACCATGAAAAAGTAATCACCTCCAATAGCAATAAAGAAGACCAAAGGATTTTTCTCTAAAAAGCTAACAACAATTAAAACAGTAAAAAAGTTACTGTCAAGCAATAATAATAGCTAATTAACTAACTATAAAATTAGTAAATACAAAATACATATAAGATAAATATTTTCTAGATATAATACAAAAAAAAAAAAAATAAATAATACAAACAAATTACAAAGTAAACAAACATAAATAAAAAGCAAGATATTTGAAGAGCTATAACATATACGAAAAGACTTTTATTTACATAAGAAACTTAGATAAATTTGAACCCATAAAATAAAAAATAATAAAATAAAGAGGAAAATAATTAATTCCATGAAATAACAGGCAACAGCAGACAATAAATTGTTTTAAAAAAAGCAATAGATTTAAGCAACCATGCAATGCATGGAAAATTAGTTTTTTTAAAAAAATTTATCAAAGACTAAAGTAATGAACAGAAAATAAATTTGCTTATCAAGGCATGAAAAAATATATAAAAGCATTTAATGAAATGCAAAAGTTTTTTTTTTAATATTAATGGCAAACTACAAAAACTAAGAAGTAATATTAATGCTACGAAAGAAGCAAAATTTGTAGAAAACTGAAAGTTTTTGACAATGAGAATAAAAGTAATTAATGAGAATAGAAGCAGCTTACCTAATAGAGACAATTGAACTGCAACTATGCATTAAATGCAATAAGAAGTCTCTATTTATAGAAAGAATTCACTAGCACAGAACACAGGAGATGTAAGAGTTGAAGTGGGTGGCCATGCATCATTCAATGCTTGCAGGAAAATAGGGATATGAGAAGATTTCATAAAGAATAAAAAAATATACAGTGCAAAGTATGGGATGGCTTAACCAAAATAATAAATAACTGATATATGAACAACAATAATATTTAGAAAATATAACAAAGAAATTGATTATGATTTTTTAAAAACAATCTTAGAAAACATAATGGTTCATCTTCACCAACAAATGAGTAAAAAAAAGTAGGAGGACAACCAAAATGACATCAAATCCAATAATCGCACTGATTCTGATGAGAAGCACGGACGATGCATTTAATGCACAAACAAAGAACAATTGGTTTAAACCACACGAAATCAGAATAGTAATATGAAACTAAACAATAGACTTAAAGAAGGGAAGAAACAAAGGACAATATATATGGGCCAAAACTTTAAAAACACAAGAGATGAATTATGGGCCAGAGACAAAAGAAAAAATCCACATGACAAACAGGAAGTGGATGAGCCATGCAAAAACAGGAAAAGATTAAAGACCCAATATAAATAGTTATAATAAGCTTTAAAACACAACAACAATAATGACTTATGAGAACTCAAACTTCCAAAACATGAAAGAGAATACCTAGATGGGGCATTTTAAAAAATGAATTCAGGGCCCAATATCCAAAAGTAAGGCCATTTATATAAATGGGAAAAAAATCATAAAAAAAAATTAAAAAAAAATAGTACTCGAAAAACCACATTTTGCTCGGATCAGAAGGAAAAAACAGCAAATATAGCTCCATATCTGCAAAGGAAAAAAAATGAAAAGATTAAAAGACAATAAAAAAAATTAAAACATAATTGGGAAATTTTCAAAAATAAAGGAAAATTTAAAATAACCTTTAAAAAAATTTCTTTTTAGATAAAATTGCGTATGGTAGAGTAAACACATATCATAAAAACAGATTGTTGATAGATGATAAAAAAAAATTAACACATACAAAGAATTTTAAAATTTTAAATTTAAAAGATATCGAAAAATTTCTATGAAAACCAAATGAAAGCAAAAGGAACCTAGAAACATGAAGACCATAAAAACCTAGAACCACAAAGGCAATAAGTATGAAAAAGCAGAAAGAGGGGAAAAATTAAATCCAAGAACCAAAAGAAAAAAAAAAGAAGAAGAAGAAAAGCACGAAGAAATTAAAAAAAAAAAAGGAACAAAATGATGACAATAGACGAAGGAAAAGGAAAATAGCCAATATGAGAAAAGTAAAAAAAGATGAAACCCTAAGGCACAATTCCTCAAGCGACATCTGAAGAATCTATGCTCAGTCAGCGTATGAAAGGACAAAAAAGTCACATTACAGCCACGGTGCATTATGTCCTAGTATTTAAAATAGAGGGCAGTAATGTCATTTACTATCTATGGGCAGCCAAAAAAATGCTTAATTAAACTACATCGTTTTGATGAATTGGTCTTTAGCAAAGAGGGTAAGAAAGTAAATAAATTTGGCGAAAATACAATAATGTCCCAATTGAATTTTCCGCCAACAATGTTTCCCCTCAAAATTTTTAAATATTTTGAGACAAATACAACTACTAAACTTACCGAGTATATGATATTTTGTAATTGTTATGGGTGAATTAAAAAAAAAAACATCTAGCTAATTGTTTTTTATGTATAATGTATAATTAGTAGTAAAACATACATGTTTATTTGCAACTTTTATTAGATGTTTTATGAATAAAAAAAAATTAAATGACTAAATAAAATTGCATTCAAAATTTTCAACTTACCTATTTCTAATGACGCCTTTTAAAAAGTTAAATTTATCTTTTAAAGGATTAAATTGATCCATTGATGTTTTATATGAAACTTAGTTGTACATCAACTGGTTCGTGTTTCTGGATAGATATGAAAGCACAAAGCATAAATATTTTTTATATTTATGTTCTACATATGCATATTGGAAAAGTGATTTTGCAATAAAAGAAAAGAAACCATATTTATGTAAAAAGCACAAAAAAGAATAGGAAAAAACTAATTTTTTTTTTTTGCTCATTCATTTGTAATTACTGGAAAATTGCTTAAAAGACTAAGTAAATTATAATAACAATGTTGTTTTTTCCGTTTTATATTCTCAAAATCAGAAGAAACATTCTTATGTTCTCAGAATCAGAAGAATCATTCTTATGAACAGTAGAATCTGTATACTGCACATCAGCTCATCATTGAACCTACACACCATGATACAATTACGAACAAAGTTATTTGTCATAATAATTTAAATAAACTTAATTTATTGGGAACTTCTTGAAATGAAAAATAACACCCTTAATTTGCATGTCAACAGTACCGCCATATTTATACAAATAAATGTAATTAACAAATTCAAGAAGCTCGTTAAATTTCAATTAATAATATTAAATGAATAAGTACATGATATTTAAAAAAATCTAATAAATAACTACTTCAGTTGTGGGGAGTCTTATTAATTGAGTTTGTTAGTTTGTTTCAAAATTCAAATGCTTCCATTTAGAAGATGATAAAAAAAAATGATGAAAAAATTTCCAAATCAAATCTTTATGCAAGTAAAAAGAATTTGTAGGTCATAATAGTTGAAATAAGTTTAATGTATTGGAAAAAAATAAGGATTATATAATTTAAAGTAAAGGCAAAAAACCAAAGCAAAGAACAACAATTTTAACTATTCCTAGAACCAATGGGCATTGCATTTTATTATAGAATACAAAAGCAAAATAAACATATGGGGAAAATACTTATCTGAATATGAATTTCGATTATATAGGATTACAACTAATCATCCTGAAAATCATAATAAAAATTGTAATTAGGCAACCATAGTAATAAACTTAATCTTTCAACTCAAATTGGAATGAAACAATTTTATTGGCTGATTAATTAATATATACTTATAAATCAAATTAACAATATAAATTAATTATTAATAGTTCATGACTTGATTAGATATTTTAGTTTTTAATATTTCAATTATAACTCTGAATAGTAAACAACGAAACTTTAAAATGTTATTTTCATGAATGTATTAAATAAACAATCCAAGTTAACTCATGGGATTATATGACTACAATATAAAAAAAATATTTTAAAAAATAAAATTTTTAAACAATTACATTTTCATTTGTATAAAATAGGAAATTTATATGGGCTTATTTGTTCCTAAAAAAGATCTAATAAAGAAAGAGATCAAGGACAGTCAATAAACAAAGAGAAAATAAATAGTTAATTAGTTTAAATTGAATCCATGTGAAATTGAGCATCACAAACAAACAAACTTGATTATTTCAGCAAACTTTATTCTGTGAAATAGCTGATTAGTTTCTAAAAGTGTGATTAGAGACCTTGAACTTTGTAATCTGACAATTAAGGAGGTCCCATTTGCATCCACAAACATATCTATGGAACTTAGAAAATCTTAGTTCTCAAGAGGTAATCTCAATTCCACCTCTAAATACCCATCAGAAAACTTCATCATATTTACATTTCAATGATAAAGAATTAAAATATAAAAAGAAAAAAATAGCCCCAATTCAAAGAAAATAGAGAAAAAGAATTAAAACAAAAAAAAACTCGAATCATATTTACATTTCAACGGTAAAGAATCAAAATAAAAAAAAATTCAAAAAAATATAGAGAAAGGATTAAAACAAAAGAAAACTACATCATATTCACATTTCAATGGTAAAGAATCAAAATAAAGAAAAAAATAACCCCAATTTCAAGAAAATACAAAGAAAGAATTAAAAAACAAAGAATAGCTCTCCCAAATGGACGGGTAGAATAAGCAAAATACCTAGTAATTAGTGGTGGTGGTAGACTAATAGATAGTGTTGCAGGAAAGACGATTGTATCTCTTGGAGTAGGAAACAAAAAAATTATTAAAGTTATCATAGGAGCGGACTCCAAATTAACATACAAAACCAAAATTACAGTAAAGCAGTAAAAAACATTAGTGGTGGTGGTAGGCGAATAGATAGTATTGCAGGAAAGACAATTGTATCTCTTGGAGTACGAAACAAAAAAATTATTAAAGGTATCAATGGGCATCAAGTGTCATAGGACCTTTGCAACCTATAATCCCCGTGTGGTGCCTAAACTTCCTACGAGTCTAAGCCAGCCTAACTCCGACAAAGGGACATTCGTATAGTATTAGGACAACTCTCAGGACTTTGTTGAACCCTAAGCCAATTGAATATTGCGTACCGCATATTTCCCCTATACAGGAAACTCCAAGCAAGGAGACACTTGCACTATAGGCATTTCGCCCCCATAATGTCCATGAAGCTCCTTCCCTATGAAGACTTTGCACCCCTCTTTCCTTGAGTATGAAGCCCGCTTCCTAGTATTCACTAAAGTAACTCACTTAAGACAGTTCATAAGCCAACCAATAGCCTCGGGGATGGTGGAGAGCTGACACCAAACATTCTCGTTTAAGGCAATAATCCCAACTTTGCGAGGAGGAGAAACTCCTAGGTGTAAGGAGGAGAGTAGTCAAGTCTCGACCTATGAAATTCTTCCCCATTTAAACTATTTATGTCCTCATTGATCAACCCATAACTCATTTATTCTCTTTGTTGCATCTCTTTGTTACTCTTCCTAATCTATTAATCAAATTAATACTTTTTCATCATGTAAAGTATATAAGTTTTCCCTTATTATTCCCCTCATTCCTGTCTTTGTCACCAAGATATACTATTGTATTCTTGTCACTAGGGATGGTAATTTGACTTAATCCGGTGGGTACCTGGTTTAACCCGACCCGTACCTCATTTAATGGTGGGGCGGGTACGGGTATGGGTTTACATTTTAATACCCGTTACGGTTCGGGTCGGGTACAAGTAAAGTATATACCCGTCTTGTACCCAACCCGATTATATAAAATGACATGTAACGTTTGTTACGTGGTTCTGGTAACGTTGGTGACTTCCATAAACGAGTGTGATCTTATCTTCTGTGTTAGAAGTCGTAAGTTTACCAAGATAGGTAACATTCATTACATATGTATAACGAACGTGAATTGCTTGTAATGAAGGTGATTCTTTTGTAACGAGCGTTCACGATGTGTAACGAACTTGACTTTGCTCTTTGTCTGGAATTTTTGGAATTCAATTGATTGTAACGTTCGTTCAAAATATGTAATGTGCGTTACCACTACATATTAGCAAACGCTTGGTGGGTAAACGGGTATACCCATCTTACCCGCCTCGCCCCGCTTCGAGTACGAGGTGGGGCGAGTACGGGTTTTGAGAAACCCGCCCCACTGCCATCACTACTTGTCACATATGATGTTGATTATGATTCTTCCCCACTTATTGTACTTTTTATCATTGTGTATTCTCCCCTACTTCAACAGTTGATGGCCCTATCAATTATCGCTGAATGATGTGTTGATAATGAAACTTTTTACTCGCAACAACTCTTGGTTTGTTCATACAATTCTGCTAACTTATGCTATAAAATTCCCTTTGTTGCTTATGTGATAGGGCCCTCATACTGCTCATGTTATGTTAAGCATGCCTCATAAAACACAAATTTTTTGAAAATGGTTAATATAAAGGCACAAGCGGTGGTCGGAATGGCTTTCAATGTTCTTGTTGCTTTGGGAAATTGGTCGGGGAAGATCAATTTCTTGGTGATACTTTTTGATGACTTTGACTTGATTTTGGGGATAGATTTTTACGAGAAGACGAAGATAGTCCCTATGTCCCACGTTGATGGAGTCATCGTGATGTAAGAAGCAAATCCAAGCTTTGTTCCATGCTGCCATCCTGTCGAAAAAGTGAAAAAGAATGGGAAAACATATTGCATTTTAACCATGGGGGTGGAAAAAGGAACGAAGCTCATATTGGATACTTGTCTAGCTATGATTGGTATCAAACTAAAAACTTGTCAAAAAAAGGAAAAGAAAGGGAAAACATGTTGCATTTTAACCATGAGGGTGAAAAAGGAACAAAGTGTAGATTGGATACTCGTTTGGTTATGATTAGGATCAAACCATAAACGGTGATGGAAATACCAAACTTCAAATTACCACCTCTTAGCATTCAAAAGTAGGAAAGTAACCATTGTTGAGCAAAAATATTCAACACAAAAGAAGGAGACTATTGCTATTGTACACTATTTGTGGATTTGGAGAGAATGTCTGTTGGGTAACAAATTAATTGTTCAAACTAACAATATTGTTAATACCTTCTTCAAGGCATAATATAAGTTATCTCATAAGAAGGCTCGATGGCAAAAGTTTTTAGTTGAGTATGATTTCAGAAAACTTGGGAATTTGCTCACCACAACCCATACATCTTCACTAACCTAGGAAACAAAAGTGAACATCTCCCAATTGGCCAACTAGCCTAAGTGCCATCATCCATTGGCCAAACATAGCAATCTTGGCCCAGCTAAGTCTCGCCAGTAACATCGACATTCATTGTCACTCTTTGCCTTGGCATGCCCAATCATGCAACCAAGCTTCTTTCCCCAATAATGTTTATCATTTTGCTTGCAAGCTTGCACGTTGTCCAATATATTTCCCCAGTGCCAATATGCCCAGTGCTTGAGTCCAACAAGCAGACTTAATGCATGCTCCCCAATGAACTTTATTTGGTAAGAAATATTGAAAGAGGAGGGCTATCCCTCTTGTTATTTTGGCTTATTAGACTTTCAGTGAACTAAAAAATAAATTGTTTTGATTGATAGTAAAAGACTATTTTATTTACGAAAACAAATGTAAGAGACTATTTAATTTGTTTTTCAAAAAGATGGATAAACTTGTTAATTAAGCTAAAATTCAAAGACTAAACAATAATTTGCTAATATTAATTTAACTTGCTTTATATTTTGTTTCCTTTACACGTTGTTTAATAACACTATTCAATATTAAAATTAAAACTTTTAATACTTAATCGTTTTGAATTATTTAGTAACACTTATTTTAAAAGTTCAAATTAAGTTAAAAATTAGTTAAAATAATAAGTTAAAATTTAAACTTAAAATTTTTACCAAATATAATAAATATTTTTACAATTTAAAAATTATATCACTTATATTATCTTGTATTTAATTTTCAATTTTATGAAACATCACTTTAATTTCCCTTCTCAATTTAGTTTTCCACAATCTAAATTTAATTTATTTAGTAATATTGTCAATTTTTTTTTTAACAAATATTAATTAATTAATTTTTAAATAATATGCTGGCTTGAACTGTACTGTATATATAAGGGTTTTGCTACAACCTTCGTAAGCCCAATTTATTAAGAGCGGCCCATTATCTAAACCGCTTTTTAAGTTATTGTGTGGGTGAAGGGGGGAGAAGAAGAGAGTTCGCTTTGTCTTGGCAGCAGCTTTTCCATTAAAACACGAACTTGAAGAAAGAGGATTAGCGAACAATCTATGAATTAAACCTAATACTGCTGATAATAATAATTTATAATAATAACTAATTATCAAAACTGAAATCGAAATCGATGGGGAAGAGAAAAGAGCGTCGTCGCCTCGCAGCCATTACCAACGCTGGCCGTCGCGTCAAGCTTGATCTCTTCGCGGAACCCTCTGGTACTCTCTCTCTCTCTCTCTCTTTGTTTTTGTGGCTTCGTATGTTACTTGCCAGGTTTTTTTGTTATTCAAATTCTGGTCAGCAGATTAATGTGTTTTGTTAGGGTTCTTTGCTCTGTTATGGTGATTTTTAGGGTCATATAACTGAGAAATTTGATTTTTGGCTCATCAATTAAATGTTAGGGTTTTATTTATTCTATTGTGTGTTGAAGAAGTAATCGTTATTGGATTGGCTGTGTTTCGTTGTGAGTTTAGCTGGGTGAAATAGAAGATTGCTGAAATTGAAGTATTACAAGTGAATACTTAAGAGCTTAATTGAGATTTGAGATTGAGTCAGGCTATATTCATTTTTTGTTTATATGCTCATATTAAGGTTTTGACCAATGAATGGAGATGTGGGTAATATGGAATTTTTTTGGAACATATCAAATTTGTTCTGGTTGAATAGAGCCTTATGGGCATTTTATATGTGGAAAAACTAATTTCTAACCGCATGGGCTATAACTTTTAAGTTCTGATAGCTGGTATTATTCATTGAATTATCTCATGATTTATATGCTAAGTCTAGGTGTTATAGTTAGTAAATGGAATCAGAAATGAATATTAGTTCTTGTCAATGATTTCCCCCCTTTCTTTTTATCATTATTTTGGATGGATGATGCTATGTTAATTTGGTAAGTTTTTGGCTTTGACAATATATGTTGTAGTGACATTCATGGACTACATGATAATTGTATGAGCATTTTGTTAAAACTTTCTAGGAGATTTGGGTGGCTCCTCTATAAATGGCGACGTAGGAGGGGACACAGTTCCGACACAACGTGCTGGATTACCCAATTCACCATCATCTTCAGGTGGGTTCCATCAGTTTTCTTCAAAAGGATTATGTAGAGAGGGCATGAGTTTTGGTGGCATGTTATGTTGTTTGCCTCCAAGTATTTGTTTTCAGATTTTAGATTGGCTGTGGTCATGGGAATATACATATCAGATCAGGTCGGGCCCTGCCACAGCGAATTTTTGAATGACTTCCGCTCTGTAATCCGCTATTTCACAGCATCAAAGCATATTGGAGATTTCGTCTGGAATATTTTTCTATCGGTTCGTATGTTTCTGGCTTTATTTGCTTTATGCCTCCACTGACATTTTCTTTGATGTGTGACAGGTGAATCTATTCCATGATTCCTAAAATTCTCCCTTCGGATTAATTATCAAATTATTGCAAATTGATCTCGTCTTTATATTATTTTCTGGCAGAGACTACATTGATTATGCTTGAATATTCCAGTGCATCTGATTGCTTAGTTTCAGATATTAGATATTGCTAAGAGGATAACATTATAGTTCTTAAGTATTTGACATTCTAATATCTTCTCTTCAGGTCAACCGCAGAATCCTCTTCTGTTACTTGGGCAATATAGCGATGATGAATTGGAAGAGGAATCAAACAGAGAACCAGGCCATGCTGTTGCAGAAAATCCCCCCTCGGACCATATCAATCAGGTAAGTTAGCCAGATTTTTCTTAATCTTTTGTTGATGCAGAGTATAAAATAGTTTGGATGTAAATGTGAAGCTTGAAATTACTATAAGCCATGTGAGCCAACAGCAAGCATCTTTAGAGTGCTCAGCCAGTAGATGTTTCAAGGGTGATTTGTACTTCCATAAATGGTTATGATTAGGGCTTAACAGCTCAAATGTCTCCTGCTTACATTTGTGTGAGCACATGCACACACAAGCAAGTGCATATTGACTATTGACAAGTGCAAGTTCTTGAGTGGAAATGGAAATTGATGCTGTTGCCAGCCGGTTACAATATCAGTTATAAAAACTGGTCAATGGTGATTTCTGATTCTACAGTAACCGCCTATTCTTCAAATACATTATCTAAGCAACAACAATGTTTAAGCATTGTTTTTCCTTGTGTCTTCGTTCATCCTTTAGAATAGAATCTGGTTGTTTTCATATATGTTAAGTCATTGTCTGTTCCCTGTACCTGCAATATTAAAAGCTCTTTACTTTTGTTAGGAGGAACCACCCAGTGAAAGAAGAGAGACAGATGCCAATGCAATTGGAGATGCTGGTCCGAAGGCTGAACAACTGGACATGGAGAGAGATTCTACTCCAATTGATGTTTTACAGAGTTTGGAAGGTGGTGATTCTGAAGAAAGTGACGCTGCAGCCTCTTCTGAGAAATGCAAAGAAATTGATTCTGCAAAGCAAATATCTGTTTATGGAACTCCGGATGCACAAGTTATTGGAGATGTGAGTTCAGGGTGGAGGATAGTGATGCATGAGGAGAGTAATCAATATTATTACTGGAATACTGAAACTGGGGAAACGTCATGGGAAGTACCTGATGTTTTGGCTCAGACAACTCTATCAATCTCTGATCAGAGAATTGCTGCTACAGAAAATGTTGATGCCACCCTTGTGAATACAAATGAGTCCAGCTCAACTTTAGGCATTGAATTGGATAATTCTTCTGCCACACTAACTGTAGATGGCTCAATTGGTGCTAATTTGATGCATCAAAGCCAAGTAGTGCACAGTAATGGGCTGCAAACAGATGAGGGGGTTCAAGGATGCAAAATTGAATCCTCGAAAGATACGAATTGGGTTGATACACACCAAAATGAATCAGAAAGTAGCCAGGGTGCAGCAAATGTTCTTTTAGGTGGTGCAGTAATTAATGAACTTGAGAAAGGGATTGATCATTCAACTAATCTTATGAGACAATGTGAGTGTTTGGTGGAGAGACTGAAGTCACTGAAAGGGTAAATAATTTATGATTTGCCTTTGTTTTTTCATTTGTTGTTTTTGCATTTGGATTTTACATGATATTGTTGGTAATACATCCTCATATTTAATTATTCTTTCTCTTGCTAATCTATGAAAATATGTTCAGATATGGGAGCCGCCTGCAATGTCATGACCGGATAGAAAGGTATATTTTAGAAGTAGATATCAGACTTTCTGATATCAAGTCACTTTCATCTCATGGATCGTCTTTGCTTCCATTTTGGGCCCATTCTCAAAGACAGCTTAAACAATTAGAAGATGTCATTAACAATGAAATTTACCACCTTGCTGTATCTGCACAAATGGAGGATGATGCTGGGGAAACCACTGATACTTCTTTTAAAGAGAAGGAAAAATCTTGGGGAAGCGTGGGACATGATTCTGACACTGATGGACATGAAAACTGTAGGAAATCTGAATTTTCAAAAGTTGATGCAAATGTTGAGAATGATTCACGTAATGATCCTCATGAAAATGTATATGCTGGAGATGTTTCTTCTTTGGGATCACCTAATGGACAATTGGAAGCTGGTGCTGTGGGTAGTGAAAAAGTGAACGGAAATGCATTTCCAGAGCCTGAGTTCCACCCTGGGGAAGATGTTGACATGGATGTTGACATGGAAGTTGAAGATGGACTTACAGCAAGCATCACAGTTTTGGGAGACGGTTCAAGTATTGAGGCTTTTGGTCCAGCCAAGCAATCGAGTCAGCCAAATACACCTGATGAGTACCCAACTGTGGCGCTAGGGGATGAGTCAACTGTTCCACCTCCCCCAGAAGAGGACTGGATTCCTCCACCACCTCCTGACAGTGATCAGGTTCCTCCACCCCCTCCTGACAGTGATCAAGTTCCTCCACCTCCACCTGATGAGCCTCCTGAATCTTCATACCCTCCACTTCCATCTTATACAGAGTCAAGTCATCCTCTTCCCTACACACAACAATACAACTTACCCTATGCAGATTCTAATTTCCAATATTATGGGCACACTGTTAACGTCCCAGGCAGTAATTTTTATGGACATGTGGATGGAAGTCAAGTTGGCGTGCCCCATGCATCACTTTACTATGAAGCAGTTGCCAGTAGCTATGCTGAAACTGCTCCAATCATAGTTAGCTCTGTTGAGCAAGTAGCGTATTATAACCTTCAAGATGGATCAATGCCTTCTGTGCCTGTTGTTAGTGGTGTCGAATCCTCTACTTTACAAACTGATTCTGGTCCTGTGAATTATGATGCTTTTGCTTCTGATCAAATTAAAACTGTTGATGACACAGCAGAGTCGGTGCCAAATCTGAAACTTGATGTTTTAGCTGTTACTGGTGAGACAGTCACGACATCTGTTGGGGTTACTTCTACCTCAATTACCTCTGAAACCCCTGCCACATTTAATGGGAAAGAGAACATTTCTGCACCTTCAACTAATGGTATAATTGCTACAGCAGCTGTACCTGCCACAACAACAACGGCTAAGATTCAATCCAAAGGTAATTGTTCTGTACCTTAAATAATGTTTTAGATCAGCCAACCTACTGATGTTTTCACATTAACTCCACTTCTTTAGCTCCATTATGCCTGACATGATACACTCCAAATTTTGATTATATAATTTATTAGGATGTTCTATTGACATGATTTATTTGACACTTTTGAAACAGTGCCAACCAGTGAAAATTCAGAGAAACAAAATATTAAATTTTTAAGACAAGAAAAAACTTTACCACAGGGTGAAACTTCTAACATGCAGTTATGCAATCTATGTTTCCCTGGCAAAGGCCTACCTGATAGTTGGACTGCCTTATCTGTTAATTATCCAAAACATGGATGTTAACTTGTAATTGTGAACTATAGAATACCTTTATTTACTGGCTTATTAATGTGTGGTTGCTCATTTAACTCCTGTTTCTTGATCAGTTCCTCGTAGTAAAAAGCGGACAGTTGCTGTTGCACCCTCATTGAGGTCTAATAAGAAAGTCTCCAGTTTGGTGGACAAGGTACGCTTTTAACCCCTTTTATATTGATTTACGTTGAGCAATTGTCTTCTCTTCTTGTATGTTTAAATGAATTTTTTGTACGTCACTTTTTTTTTTTTGCTTTACTTTTATAGTGGAAAGCGGCCAAGGAAGAGTTGAATGAGAATGAAGAAAATGAACCAAAAAATGCTTATGAGTTATTAGAGAGGAAAAGACAAAGGGAGATTGAGGTCTGTAAATGTCGTCTTTGCTTACGAATCATATAGTTTTAGCTGCTTTTGGTGCCTGATACACATTTCTTTAATTGCAGGAATGGCATGCTAAACAAATTGCTAGTGGAGAAGCCAAGGATAATGCTAATTTTCAGCCTTTAGGTGGTGATTGGTATGTTATTCTGTTCTGGCATAAAAGTTTGTCTATATAATGCCACCAGGTTCAGGTGCCTGATCTGAGAAAAGGAGAAATGTATTGGTGCTTTTGTGATATGTAACCAAGTATGAATGGGTATTTAGCAGTGCTAGTTTTTTTTTTTTAATTATTTTATTTTATTTTTTAAAAATTTGCCAAAGCAATCTACTTTCCTAAAATCAATAGGGAAGAACAGCCGCCTGAATGAACATGCATTAGCTTTTCTTTCATATATCTTACCTGTTTGCATATGTGAGCTGCCTTTTCTTTTTTCCAGTTCTTGCTGTAAGCAGCCCCTCTCTCTCTCACAAACACACACACTCACTCATACGCATGCCATAATGCAGATGCATGCAAATATGTGCAGCAAACACACACACACATATGCACAGAATGCAAATACTAGCAGGTTAACAGTTAATTCCTTTTTCCTATATTATTTTCATCTCTTTTTGTGTTATTCTACAATGCATTTCTCCCCAATATATGGCTCGAGGGAGTGAAGTTTATAAGAGCTACTTCTCTGCATAGAATTACATTATTTGCATTTTCCTAGTCCACATTGCACTGCTGAAAACATTCTATTACCTTTGCATATGTTACTTCAATTGCATTTCTGATTTGCTTTTCTTTTTTTGCTGTTTTTTCAATTTATATTGCTTATGTGAACACCTTGCTCTCCCACACATGCACATTTATATGCAATTGCTTGTCGGCAAATAAAGTTTCATTTCTCATTCCTAATTTTCTATGGCATTTTCCTCCTACAGGCGTGAGCAAGTGAAGCGCAGAAGAGCTCAAGCAGCGAAGGAAGCTGCACGGACACCATCAGAAGCCCCTATTGAGGAGAACCAGCAACCTGATTTAGCAGAACTCTCAAAGGGACTTCCATCTGGTTGGCAGGTATATTTGCATTTTGTTGCATGTCAAATGCCTTACATGTAACTAACTTGTTTCCTAGAAATCAGGAATGCATTCTATGAATTTTACTATTTATTATCCTTCAACTTCAAGGCCTAAAAAGGGATGTGCGAAAATGCTAAGATGTTCTCTGGAGTCTTTCCTAGTGTTTTTATGGATTGGGACAAAAATTATAGGCGATGACTTTTATATACTGTTGTGGTACTGGGGATGTAATGACAGATCAGGTGACGAGCATCTTTCCAACTTTAGTTTTATTGTAAGCATGACTGATAATAGGGGAACAAATGACTTCAACTTGAGAGTGGAAGCCCTGATTATTATGATTCATGTGATAGCAAAAAGTTCATGATCATTATGGTGTCCAACCTTTGAGTGAGTTTAATTGTATTGTTGGCTGCTTTCAAGCCCTAATGCATTGCATGATTAATATGATTGCTAATGTTTGCATTTTAAGTTTTGCAACTGTCTTCCATTCTGTTTTCTAACTTCATTTGTGTTTTTTATTTTTAATCCCTAGGCTTATTTGGATGAAGCATCAAAACAGGTCTATTATGGAAATGCTATTACTTCAGAGACAACTTGGAGCAAGCCAGCAAAATAAACCATCATTTAATTTTAGGGATGCAATCTTCTAAAGGGCGAGCCTCGGTGCAATGATAAGGTTAATCTGCTGTGGCCTGAAGTTCACAAGTTTAAATTGCGGAAATAGCCTCTGAAAAAATTCGTGGAAAAATGCAAAGAGAAGGCTGCGTACAATAGAGGATCCTGGCCCAACACTCGCAAAGGGCTGCCCTCATGCCTGAGGAAGCTCTTTCTTAGTCTCATTTGTAATCATACACATTTTTGGTTGTAATTATAAGGGCTTCTTTGTTTTTGGTTTTCTTCTAAATATTTTAATTTGCCATAACCTATTCTTAACATCTTTTTGGAGGCAGAGTAGGAAACATTGGCCTTTTTTTTTTTTTTTTTTTTTCTTTGTACGGTTTATAGGAATTACTTATATTATAGCTTTAGATTGACAGAGAAATTGTTCAAGTTGAAGCATATTGGGAAAAGAAAAAATTTTCTTCCTCAAGCATATTGGGGCAAAAAGAATTTCAGTGTCAGACATGTTAATTTGTGTCCAGAACTCTGATGAAAAAAATTTTTTAAAAATTATTGGACATTTTTTTTTATGTCAATTGCAATATTTTTTAAATATCAATTACAATTACTCTTAAGTCTCAAGTGAATGTTAAAGTTTAGATTTGAAAAATGTTTAAATTTTCCTCTCCATTTAAAAAAAAAAATTAGTAATTTTGATTAGATATTTGATTAAGAATTGTAGATAAAATATTTCTTCCTGCTATGAATATAAATTTGTTAATGTTATGAATAAACTTGTCCTAATATAATTTTGGTCAGCATACAAAATATCCATCAAAGTGCAGAGGGATAAAAGCTTTGGCGATACTCAAGCAAATGATTTAATGTATCATTAGCAAACCAAATCGCACCTACTTTCTCTATAAAGAAAGTTTTTGACATGAGAGAAACTATAATATTTGATAATAAAAAATCGAATTTAGAATGAGAATAATGGAACAAGAGATTCATTCTCATTTTCATTTGATTTCCAAAATTAAAATATGCCTGGAAGTACTAACTTTGAAGATTGATGAGATTGATTTGAACCTGTCAGTGAATTTGGTCATTAGACTTGTTATTAATTGACATGTCTTTGAGTAACAAGTTTTTGGTCTTTGTTTATCTAGAAAACAAGTTGAAATGATGGTGAACAAGTTTAAAAGTTATCACTAAAATGTAAAATTGACAAATTAAATTTAATATTATATATATATAGTTAATTTCTTGTTTACAAACTAGCTAGATTGAAAATACTCTCAAAATGTTTGTTTTAAAAAGAAATATTAAAATTAAACATTATAATATTATAATATTATTTTTGAGATTAATTGTAAATTTTATATTAATATATGCAAAAGTGTGAATCAATCAGATTTTATAGCTTAATATGAATTATAACAACTCTCTCATCAAATTCAAATTAATTTTGTATAAAGAGTGCATGAAAAATGAAGTTAAGAGAAATAAAGAAAATTAAAAAATATATAAGAGAAAATGTGTGGCTGCTGCCTAAGCAACAAGTTGCTATTTTATTACCAGAACATATGAAAAGAAAAAAAGAAGTCTTTGATTTGTTACAGTTAAAAAACAAAAATTAGATTTTATGGTAAAACACTTAGGGATGCAATGGGGCAAGGAATTTGAGTTCTCTGTGGAGATTTACTTCAAACGAGGCGAAGATTTTTCGATTTTTATCTCCATGAAAATGAAGATAGGAGATATTTTTTTTTCAGACGGAACGGAGATGTGGAGTGTATTCCTCACTTTGAGGGGATGAGGAGTGTATTTCTCACTCTACGGGGATCCCTATCCTCGCCCCCGTCCCCGTAAAAACCCGATATTATATTTACATAATTATTCTTAATATAAAAAATATATTATTTAATTACCATTTTATATATATATATATATATATATATATATATATATATATATATATATATATATATATATATAAACATATGTACTGTGATTTCTAATTTTATCACTCATTTTTTATAATTCTTTTATATCAGGACAACTCTGAAGAATTTTATATTGAATTGATTCATCTCTTCATGGTTTGTGTTTCTGAATCTATTAATATTTTCTACATAAATTTATTCATATTTTTTAGTTATTATTTATGAATTATATATATATATATATATATATAAGTTTTAATTTAAAAATATTAGAATCAGTTTAAACATATAATTAAATTTTAAATTTTTATACATTAGATTCCACAATTTAAAAACATATAAAATTAAAAAGAGATAAAATAAAATAAAAATTTTAAATGGGTAACAGAGATCCCCTAGAGACGGGGATGAATACTAAATAGTTCCCGTTTATGAGGCGGTGAATGAAATGAGAATTTCCTATTAAGGCGAAAATGGAAAAGGAGATGGTAGTGCACACGCCTCACACTTGAGGCAGCTCCTTTAATTTGTTCATTTAAGCAATTTTTTCTGCCAATTACACAATGACATGTGTAAGGCAGCAGGAATTTGCTGCTATACAGTGAGCAGGAAATTCCTGCTATACAGTGAGCAGGAAATTTCAGTCTGCTTACATAGTCATTGAATATTATTATGAAATGTGATTAATTATAAAAATTATAAACTTTATTAGCACTAAAATGATGATTTTTTAAGAAAAATTTTAATGTTTAATTATATTTATTTATATTTTAAAAGAAATTATTAATATTTTTTAACTTTTTAAATGTATATATAAATTATAAAATTATGTATTGTATAATTTAAAATTATAAAAATTAATATTATACAAAATATAAATTAATCGTGCAACTGTATCAAAGTTAGTATATATAATGTAGGCAAAATGATTTTCTCACAACATATTAGGAAAATGAAACCTAGCATGAAAGTTACTATGGCTCAGTTTGACATTGATGTTGGTCATAGCTATTGCTGTCACATTGAAAGTGCTGTATTTGAAAGTGACGATTATAAAAATTTATAAGTGTTTGGTAAATATAAAATGAATGGGCATTTCTGTCAATGTAAAAAAAAAAAAAAAATACAGCTGTTCATGTAAGTTGAAAAATCTCTTCTTGGAGAAGTATATATATAATCGTGCAAGTGTTTTGAATAGATTCCAAAGGGGAAAAAAAGTCTTCTTGTTGGACTAGACGCAATCTTTTTAATATAAATTGCATAGCCCTTGCCAAGAACCTATTTATCCTAACAACAAAAACATTACATTTCGCTTAGTGTTTGGCAAAATTTTTTGATGCAGTTTTGATTATTTACTATCCTTTTGCTGGTAAGCTTAGGGAATTAGGCCCTAATCTTAAGCTTATTGTGGAGTGTAATGGTGAAGGTATTTTGTTTATTGAAGCTATGCTAATGTTACTCTTGATCAATCTAGAGATTTACTTCAACCTCCATTTCCTTGCTTGGAGGAGTTCCTTTTTGATGTCCTTAGCTCTAGTGGGATATTAAATTCCCCTCTCTTGCTTATTCAGGTAAAGTTATTTATTTTTATGAAATTTAAATATAATAATTTTTTTTTATTCATAAAAAATATATAGAAGTTTGCTAATAAGATCACGAAAACGTTGCGGTAAATGGACTTTAGTGAAGATGTCAACAACTTGATCAATAGAAAAGACTGAAATAAGCTTGATAGTATCTTGGAGAACATGATGTCGCACAAAATGACAATCATTCTCAATGTGTTTGGTGCGCTCATGAAAAAACATCGTTGTGAGCAATTTGAATAGCACTGCGATTGTCATAATGTAAGAAGGTCAGGGAGGAGTGCTCAATACCCATATCATGAAGCAGCCGTCAAAGCTAGATTAATTCAGAGGCAGTATTAGCAAGAGCTTGATACTCAACTTCAGTGCTAGATCAGGATACCACAGTTTGCTTTTTACTCAGCCAAGAAATAAGAGAATCACTAAGAAAGAAGTAGTAACTAGTGGTAGAACGACAATAAGTAGGATCTCCAGTCCAATCAGCATCAGAATAAGCCTTCAATTCTAGCGAGGATGAATGAGAAAAATGTAAACCATGAAAGAGAGTACCTTTTACATAGCGAAGAATATGAAGGACGATAGCAAAGTGAGTCATATAAAGAGCAGACATAAATTGGTTGACAACATTAACTACATAAAACAATATCTGGATGAGTAACAGTGAGATACACAAGACTGTCCACCAACTAACGATAAAGAGTTCCATCACTAAGGGTAGTTCCATCAGTAGCAAAAAAATGAGCATTTGCTTCAATAAGAGTACTAGCTACTTTCTCATCTGTGAGACCGGCACGAGAAATAAGATCTGTAGTGTACTTTGCTTGAGAAAAATAATAGCATGTTGAGTTAGATGATACCTCAAGACTAAGAAAATAACTAAGATGACCAAGATCTTTCATTTCAAACTGCTTGCTAAGAAACAACTTAAGATCACTGATGCCCTGCAAATCATTACCAGTTATTATCATATCATCTACATAAAGAAGTAAAAGAAAGCATCCTCTACTATTCTGTCAAATAAACAAGGCATGATCATAAGGACTAGATTGAAAACCGATCTGTCCAATAGTAGAGCTAAACTTAGCAAACCAAGCTCGAGGGGCTTGCCTTAAGTCATAGAGAGCTTTTCGAAGTCAACAAATCTTATTAGGAGGATGGTATCAGAGCCTCTGCTCTTTTTTTTTTTTTTTTTTTTTTGACTTCCGATTTTTCTGCTTTGAAGTTTCAATTTTTTTATCTTCTACCGGTTCTCAAAGTTTTTGACCCTTCTAAGTTCATTTTTGCCGTCAGTTTTGCGTAATTCAGTCTCTATATTTAGGTTTCAGGTTCAGTTCTCTTATTTTTCACATTGTTTGTCTTTTTTCACACCAATGGCTACTACTGAGAATTCCCAGCATGCATCACAACCTATTTTACAACTTATCAATGTTATTTTTGATAGCTCCAACTATGACTTGTGGTCCCAAGAAATGTGCAGTTTTCTGAAAGGTCGTCTTCTTTGGCCCATCTGTGACTAGTGAGGTTCCTAAACCTACACAAAAGGCTTATGAGGATTCGACCAGTTAGATTAATGGGATGGCAAAAATCATCAAATTTTGACTTGGTTTCGTAACGTCTATCTAGCTGGTATTAAGGGTGAGTTCCGCCATTTTGACACTGCTAATGAGGTATGACTCTTTCTCAAGAATCTTTATTTTGTTTTTGATGATGTTCACCAGTTTCAGATTTATCATCGTATTTATCACCTCTAGCAACAACCTTATCAGACCATTCATAGCTATGTCTATGAACTTCAGACACTTTGGGACCAGTTAGCTAACTGTGTTCCTCAATGGCTTGATTATGCCTCTGCTGCTCTCTGTATGAGACTCTGTGATAGCTAGCGTGTTTGGCATCTTCTTATGGCTCTTCACTTTGTTACCATGATAACAACTATGTGATTGATAATTTGAGTATATTATTGTATTTGTTTAGTACAAGAATGAACCGAAATATATACACAACAAGAATTATAAAATAGGAAAGGACAATGATTACAATAGGAAGATTGAGAAATTCTAGACTATGATTAGGACTATAAAGTTAATTAAGAATTTACGAATATACATCTAATTAGGTATATACAACTAATATACATTAACAGTTAACATTTAAATATAAATATCAAAAGATAATTCAAGTACTGTTTAGAACAACTCATATGTAATAATTCAATTCAGTTGAATTATATTAATATAATTCTATTAATAAAAAAAATTCAATTCAATTAATGATATATAAAATTCATATGTTTAGAATAAATTTTAAATTGATAGAACTCATTTGAATAGATGAATTCTATTGTTTACAATAATTGAAAAGTAAAAAAATTAATTGTTCACAACAAATACAAGAATAACAATTGCCTAGAAAAGAATAAATAAAGTATTACAAAAATAAGAAATAAATTATGTTCTATGTCTTGCTCTCCAATCTTCAAACATTTACCTAGCTAAACCATCTCTCCATTCACTCCATTGGTTGCTTGGCTCAATTGAGCATATAAAACCAGCATCAACAAGATAATAATAACCTAAAATGAAGTAAATTGGATCTTAGTATCTTTAGATAGAATATAAGATAATTTTGTAAAGTTTTTAGTTAGTTTTTCCTTTTTTCATACCAATTGGAACTTTTAAGCCATTATGCCTAGTGATAGCATCTCGAAGTACCCGTGAATCAGTAACTGAACCCTCCCATTCAGGGAACACATATACAAACTTTAGATCACGTAAGCAAACTCCTAATACATTTGTAGCAATGTGACATTTTCTTATTCCATATCTTGGTTTATCAGTTCATGCACAGTCGCTAATATATACGTTCCATCTAAAGCGCCTAAGCAATTCTAGACAAATATCAAAAAGCATGAATATATAAGACTCTGAATTATCTATTTCTATGGTTAAAAAGATAGGTAATAAATAAGGTGTATGAAAAATTTAATACCTTAAACCATTTCCATCTTGAATTTGTACAGTTTTGAGGGACAGGCTGTAGTTTTGCAAGTAACACATCTTGCAGACGTAAAATAGCAATCAACACATGATTAACATATCGACTAAGTCTCCCCAGACCTAAGGAACCTTACTTGGACTTTATCCATTTTTTGTATGATGGGCTAAAATATTTAGGAATACATAAACTTGATCTTGTATTGTGACATGACCTACATCTGTTAATCTACTACGTGTTTTAAGCATGTCACATAATAAAAAAGGCAGTAGTCTCTCAAAATAATTAAATAAACAAAAAAATAGCAATGAAGATACATGTTTTTTTTTTTTTTTGGCCAAAGAGAAATTGATTCATTCATAGAAAAGAGAAGGACAATCCTGATACAGGAGATTTCTAAGCCTTAAAGGTGGATTTACAACCCAAACAGGTGACAGAAAACTATTCAGAAGAGAATTTGCTACCTAATTTGCAGCTTGATTAACTACTCTCCTCACCCAACAAAAACAAAAATAATCAAAATTAAAAGTTAATTGATTTACTAATAACAAAAGAGACTTAATCTCCTAAGGACTAGTTTCAACATGAATAGTGAAAGCTTCAATTAATCCTTTGCAATCTGATTCTAGAATTATCTTCTTGTAACCAGCAATCATTGCATGCTTCAAAGCTAGAACCAAAGCTTCTGCCTTTGCTATAAATGGAGATTTAGTTTTCTTCTTTACTGCAACTCCATCTACAAGTTTGCCATGTTCATCTCTAAAAAGAACTAAAAGGCTGCTTGTCTTGTTCCTTTGCTGAAACTAGCATCTAGATTAGCTTTAATGAATCCACTATCAGGTGGATGCCAACTAGTAACATCAGCTGCATTATTCTGAGTGGGAGGGGGCATCCTTGTTGAATCATTTTGATACTCAAGAGAATAGTGTTCTGCCATCTGAATAGTTCTTAGGGGATCAATTTTTTGTTGCTGGAACAATTTATAATTCCTTTGCTTTCAAACTGCCTGGCAAAAGCATGCTATCTTTCTTGGAAACTTTTAGTCATTGAGACTTTGAGAAGAGGAAACCAAATTAGACCACCATACTGCAAAAGAGGAAAGGGAATTAGTATTTTTCACAATAGCCCCAAGTGGACCCAAACCATGTAGCTCTTGCATGTTCACAGAAGAAAAGCATATGCTCTACTGTTTTAGGTTCTTTAGAACAGATGTCATAGATTGGGCTATCTGTTAATTTCCTTCCAAACAATTATTCTTTGGTTGTCAAGGTATTTTTGCAGGCCTCCAAATGAAAGTAGCAAGCTTAGGATACATATTAATGTTTCCGATTTGCTTCCATAGAGTTAGAGACACAGATTGAGAAGTAGATGGACTTGCAACTGCTTCTTAATTATCTTTCTTCTTCATTAGCCATTTGTAGGCTAACTTGACTGAGAAAGATCCATCTTTTGTCCAGCGCCAAACCCACTGGTCAGGTGAGTTTTCTAGACCTATAGGTATTCTGATAATGGCATCTATTTCAGTAGAGGAAAAAAAAGAAGCAAGTACATTCCTATCCCATTCCCTGCATCCTGTAAATAGATCAGAAGCAACATAAGGAAAAAAAATTAAATGGTCTTCGGGATTGAATTTTGAAGTGAGGCATGTCCGGAACCCATGGGTCCTCCCATATTTGAACAGTAGTCCTACTATGAATATTTTTTCTTGCTCCTGCCTTAAGTAGCTCTCTAGCTGCTAACAAACTATGCCAACTCCATGATGATCTGTGTCCATGATTTGCCTTCCAGAAATCTGCATTTGGAAAATAGAGTGTTTTGATTGTCTTAGCCCATAATGTTTCAAGTTCAGAGATGAGTCTCCATGCTTGTTTGGCTAGGATGGCCAAGTTAAATGCTTCAAATTCTCTGAATCTTAAACCTCCTGAATATTTTGATTTTGCCATCCTTGTCAAGCTTTCCATAACCACCCCTTTCTTCTCCTATGTGTTATTCCACCAGAATTTAGCTAGTAGGTTGTTCAGTTTATGACAGGTGGATTTAGGTAACTGAAAACATGCCATAATTGTGAGGCCTCGCCCGAACGCCCCTCCCCTTGCTCGTGGGGGAAAAATTGATTTGCCTTAAGGAAAGGCGAGAGCGATTTTTGAGGGAGGTTAAGGAACGGGTTTTGGTGCTCACGATTGGAAGCGGCTATCGCCTCGAAAAATTGATTTTGAAAAGGATTCGGGAGTCGCCACCCTAATTTATTTTAAATGGGAAAATTAAGGAAAAACCCAATTTGACTCCAATTTTATTAATCTTTTGATTAATTTACCCAAGGATAAAATCACTAATCTTCGAACCAAGTTTGG
>CATKHJ010582505.1:0-12894 GCA_949750685.1 Vernicia montana | reverse complement strand
TTAATTACAAGTTCAATCATTTTACCACTAATCAATTAATTAACACTTTAATTAATTATTATGGTAAACCTTTTACGCTTGAAAGATAATTACTTTTGGGTGTGTGACTTTCTAAGTTCATGTCTAATTAGCAATGGGAATGAGAAAATATTTTTCTCTACTAATATGAAATTCCTATTTCACCCTTAGTCCCATAAGTCATGAGTGACGTCTAGCAAAATATATCATGACTACCTAATTAGAATGAATGTAAGTGTTTGATTACTTATTCATTTCATGGACCATCGATCATAATTAATGCACACTAAAATCCTGCAATATCTTGGACTTCATAAGTTCTTCATATGAACTGTAATGCCATTGAAAGCTAAATCGAATGATTATAGAGATAATGAGATCAAAAGAAACTCAAACGAGACCCGGTGAAATGCAAATAAAATTTTTGCGTTAATTAATTCAACTTCTATGATATTATGGTACATGTGAACTCATAAACATGTTATGATAATGATCTATAAAATAAAGTTAGTGAATTGCATAAATATTGGTTACAACAAGGTACAGTGAAAATGAGGGTAAAATGGTCATTTCACGAAATTCGTCAGGATGATGGGTGAATAAATGCACATATGAAGCAATTGGAAGACCCACCCATAGATTAGTGGCCAGCCCATTAAGTGAATGGAATGGCAAAATTGGTTTGATTTAGTTAAATGAAGAAGATGGAAGATAGAATGGAGGTGGATCCCACCAATCTTCAAAAGTCAACAATTTTAACTAATTAGTATTTTCTTTAAATTGAAAAACTAATTAGTTAACATCAAGTTAAGGATAGTTATTCATATGATTATTATTATTGAAAATTCAATAATATGAGTTAATAATTATAACTATTAGATAAAGATGAGTGCATCCTCACTATCCATTAGAGATGACTAAGCTTTAAAGGATAAGATTTGCTTCTTCCTTTCTCATTCTTATCTTCCAACAAAAAATTAAAGACCACCATTTTCTCCTACCAAGATCAACTAGCCATCCATGAAGATTCATCAAGGAATTTAAGAATTTTAAGGTAATTCCTACAACCAAGCTTGAATTTCATTTCTAGTATGACTAAGAGTGTGTTGGTTGCTTGATTTGGAAAACCTAGGTTTTGAATTGAACAGAAACTTGGAACACCCATACTGTTATGTTAGAAGCCGAATATGAGGAAGGATAAAAAATGAAAGTTGTAGTGTTTTGTCTTAATTAATGTTCCATAAAATTTTTTTGTGATATTCTTGATGATTAATGAGATATGTCACTTGAAATTTGACTGACTCGAATTTGGGGAGGGTTCAAAGTAACCCGGAATGTGTAAGCTTATAAAGGGTTTTATGATTAGAATTTGAACATAGTAAAAACATAAGAGTTGTAGCTACATGTCTTAAGTGTTCATATATAAAATTAATTTTAAAGATTTACTATGTACAAAGAGAAATTCTATTGGAACTGAAATTGGTTTTGTTTAAAGGTTAAATGGACAGTCCGAAATGGAATAGCCCAAAAGATGAATTTAGAAACCGAATTAAGGAAAGTGTAGAACATGAAAAATTATATTTGATATGTTTATAACCACTTTGTAAAAGGAAATGTAAATTGGATATGTGTATTCAAAGTTATGACCTAGAGAATATGATAAGGTATAGAAACCCTTGTAAACTAGCACCATTGCTAGACTTAAGAATATATCTTACGAATTGAGCATGATATAGACAAAATTAGAAGAACCTGAAAACTAATGAAATGATAATTGATATGTTTATAACAAATACCAAAATGGATTAACAAAATATTAAGTGTAGTGTGATAAATAGAGTTTGCTCTATAATTGACTTTGTACTTGGATTCAAGTTGTAAACTAAATTAGAGCTTCTGATTTGGGACTATAGAGATGGAAATGGGTTAAAATCAAAACATAAGAAGTGTTCCTTAATATCTCTAGTACCTTGCAGTGATAGGAAATTTCAATTGGAAATATAAATCTTGAGTTATACTCAATATAGTGTGACAGGGTCAGTCTGCCCTGTAACATAAACAGAATTGGATTGAAATGGTTACCGAGTTTTCTATGAATTGAATTTTAAGTTCAATTTTGGATATGTTGTAAATGTGTATGTCTAGTTTGAGATACAAGAAGAATCAACTCATTTAGGTAAGTAAATATTGAGAAATGATAGAAATATAATGACAAGGTCTAGTGTTATAACTAGACAATAAAGAAGAATGTAATATTCTATAGTTAACAACTGTATATGGAAACACTGAGTAAATGATTAATGAAAATAATTAATATTGAATTAAATATGAATATTCAACATGAATTTAATGTAAAAGAGTATTAATTTGCTATAAGGCAAATAATGAACATGATGGATTATGATATGTGCATATGTATGTGCTATTGAACATACTGATTTGCATCGATACTGGATAATAGTATTAGAGTTGGAATTGACATAGTCAAATTGATAAGGTGATTATATGATGTTAAGGGTGTGATTCAACATAGAACCTAAAGGAGATAAATGTTCCGGAGATTGGGGAGCATCATTATTGATTGTACTAAAAGCTTACATTAGGAGCTAAGGAAGTCAAGGTGAGTACTTTGAACCCTTTTTGTTTCTTTAATGAAACCAAGTATCTAAATCCTTTTAATGGGGCCTTTGGCCTATATACTGTTAATTGAATTCTTTTACTGAGGCCATTGGTCTACTTCCTATTACTTGACTATGAGTACTAAAACTATACTCAAATTAAATATTGTAAAAGAGTTTATCTTCTTTATATTAATCTTTTCATTGTACTGAATCCAGTCTTGAATCAATGATTCTTCCTTGAAAACCCAAAATATTTTAATTGATAAACTATTCTCATAATCATGTTCCTTTAGGGAACTAATTGATTCATATATCAAAAGTCTCCTTAGAACATGGGTAGTAACACGGGCGTATCATTGGCAGTGTAACAAATTAACTTCTTTCTTTCACCAAACTATACTCCATATAAACACTGTAAAAACGTTCACCTTCCATATATCGATCT
The DNA here is from genome assembly GCA_949750685.1 of Vernicia montana. Lineage (NCBI taxonomy): Eukaryota > Viridiplantae > Streptophyta > Magnoliopsida > Malpighiales > Euphorbiaceae > Vernicia > Vernicia montana. Next base: position 9,810 of record CATKHJ010582505.1, on the reverse strand, counting down.
TTTCACTGAGTCATGTGTAATTCCTATTCATACACTGTTAATCTTCTAATGAATCTTATGTGGTTCATTATTGTATATTGTTAATACAACATATTGAATAACTTACCTATTAGATCCAAAATGATCTTATTGTATTATTGAAAGCATAAATTCCTGACTGATGTGGGTTTACATCAGACTATGTGCACACGGGAAAAGCCTGCAGATAGGGTGAGCGTATCCACCTCAGCTAGGAGGGGTGGTCCTAGCCGTGAGACCCGATCAATCTTACATTTTATATCACTGTTTATAAGTGAGAAAAGCAATAGCTGCCACTCTACTATTTACTGATATGTGTGGTTAAGGCAATAGCCGCCACTCCACTATTTATAATGGGAAGCATACCGCTTCCAAGACTGTGATTTCTGCTAAAATGATATTACTTCATCCCAATTGTCATTGACTGTTGTCTTTACAATTGATCACTATTACCAAACCCCGACTATTATTGATCACTGTTAATGAAACCCAACTGTCATTGACCATTGTTATGGTAACTACCCACTGTTATTAGAAACCGACTGTTATTGATCATTGTCATTGAATTATGATTGTCATTACTCATCGTATCAAATTCTGATTGTCATTAATCATTGTTGTTATTATTTTCCATTATTATTAAAAACTTACTGTTATTGATAAATGTTATTCAATTCCGACTGTCATAAGTCATCGTTACTGAATTCCAACCGTTATTGATCATCGATATTGGGTCCTAAATGTGTTTTCTATATTGTTATAGTGAAATCCTAAAATTGATACTCCATTGATATTGCTTATCTGAGAATTTGTTTCTCCTCCACTGTTTTACAAAATTCCAAATTGCTATTAATCATTGGAAAATTATACCTTCTCCACTGTTTCATTAGAATTATATTATTAGTTCCCAACTGATATTGATCATTAAAAGGTTATCTCTTCTATACTGTTATACTTAAACTTAAAGACTGATAATTTATTACTAAACACATATTCATCTACTATTTCTTATGTATTGTAAGTACTCACTAAGCTTATATTACACCCCTACAGTGTTTTATTTCAGGTTCAGTAGCAGAGTTAGCAAGTGAATCTCAGGTATCCAGCTTCACTTGGGACTACTTTGCTGAGAGTAAGATGATTTCAAATTATTGTTGAGCCAAATAATTTTAGAGCTCCATAGATTATAACAGTCTAGTATTATAGTAATTGATTTTATTGAATTCTTATGTGGTTTAAGAATTATAATGTAATGATAATGATAAAGCATTGGGAGGATTTGTATTTGTTTATAAGAAGCTAAAGGCATTGAAGTGTTTTATTGGAAGTGTATCTTGAATACAGGTTATGAACCTAGTGTAATGTTATAGTTGCAGCTGTTATGCTGCCAAACTAAAACTGATAGTGTTAATTGTATTACTTTATTGATTGAGTGAGTTTTACAGATTGTTGGTACCATTGTGGTCACCCATGCCCTAAGACTGTCACATCGCCTAAGGTGGGATGTGAGAAATCCCTTCATTACGAAATCTCAATCTTAGCTAGAGTTATGGATTTGTCAAACTGTAATATGCTTCGATCATATATCTATATCTCGATTCTAATTCTTGATAAATTGATTCCTACTAGAAACCCTTTCTAGTGAATCTTTACTACCTCGGCCAAGGATTTGATTATCAATAATAATCAGATAGCATAGGATTTCTTCCTTGTTTATTCAAGTTAATGAATTCTCTCTTGACGATCACTTACCTCCATACATAACTAGTTAGAACCATCACATACCAAATACCTATACATGAATAGTATAAGTATGTAAGCAGTAACAAATCCCAACTACCAATGAATGAGATACAGTGTCCCTCAAGTCAAAGGACTATATGTACAATTATGACCTAGACGATGATTTATTGACTAGTAATAAAACTCCATGCTATCATTATCTAACGTCACTGTTCTATCATTCATCACATGAATATCCACATGTTTATATCCATAACTTTTGTCAAGCAGCATGATGCTTACTGCCTCTATAATCATTAGTATCACATACTGATTATAGAATATAAATAGAGGTGACGGTCTCCCAAAATTAATGATGCCCAGTCATTATTTCTATGACCATAAACATTTAAAGTATTTGTTTGTGAGCGATCTGCCATCCATATTCTCAACACTTGAGAATATATCCTCTTACAAAATACTAATGGACTACAAATATATATTTAATACAATGGAACAATTGATTTATAGCCATATATTAAGATATTATTTTACATTTACATAAATATATATACACATTTCTAGGGCATATATTCTAACAGAGAGAAGGGGGTATTTATCGATAAAGTGAGGTGGGGGTATTTTAGGAAGAGAAAATGTGAAAATACTAGAAGGGTAGGGCTGCATGGGGTTGAAAATCAGGCTGAAAAGGGTAAAAAAATGGAATTTTTGTGCATAAGGGGGACCAAATGCCAAGACAACCGAAGGCTCTGCGTGGATCCTCTAGGCCTTTCAGCGGTTGCCATCGGGGTAGCCGAAGGATCCACCAGCCATCTGTCTAGACCTGATGACAGACCTGATGCTCGTGAGGGAGCACCCGCCAGGAGGCTTGAGGCAGCCGCCAGCTATCCGACAGATCCACTGGCCTTCTTGGCGGCTACCGTCAGGCTAGCCAGAGGCTCCGAACAGAGTACCGACAGATCCGCCGGTTATCTTGACAGGCGACATGTCTATCGGTGTTGGCAGGCTAGTTTTCAGGGTTTTTAAGTTTTCGGGGCTTTATGGATTTCAAAAAAATATCAGTCAATGTTAGTGGATTCAAAATTAATTATCAGATAGTTTGGCAATCAGATTTGAGAGAAATCCAGTCAGTTTATGGAAATTAAATTGTTTACCTTTCGGGGGCGCTGCCTCCGATCCCCCGTAAGGGGCATACTGGCTCTGCATAATGCAGAGTCTAGCTTAGCAAGTGTCAAGCTGCGGCTGCATCATGAGAGTGAAAAATTGAGGGTTCATAGCTGCCCCCTCATTAGAATTGTCTTGCCTGTAAGATAATTCTGTTGATAGTGAACTCGGAAGAATGGATGGTACAAGGAACCAAAGTGATGTCTAGGTTAGTGCTTGGACATGTTTGGGTGAGAGACATGGTCAAAAAGGAAGATGGCAAAAGAAACCACAAGGATGTTTAAGAAATAGTTCCTAAACATTTATGGGTAAAGAATGTGACTGACTTTGATAAATAGATGGGAGAATGGACCACAGGGAAGTCTAGGTGATCGTCTTTAGGCATTTATGGGTAGAAACTGACTAATAAATGAAAGCAAAAAAAGGAAACAAAGGGATACCTAGGCTAGTGGCTAGATATTTTTGGGTGAAGGATGGGGCTAATTTGGTTTAAAAAAAGGCGGGAAAAGGAACCAGAGGGATGTTTAAATGATCATTTCTAGACATTTATAAATGAAGGATTTGGATGGATTTTGGATAAAAGGGGTGGAAAAAGGAACCAAAAGTATGTCACTGTTTAGACATTTATAGGTAAAGGATTAAAATGAGTGAGGATGGAAAAGGGAATCAAATTGATGTCGAAGTGAGGATTTAGACGTTTTCTGGGTAGAGGACATGATCGATTCAAAATAAGGGGATATGGGAAACGAACCACAGGGATGTATGGGTGATTGTTTATAGACATTTGTGGATTGATTGATAGAGGAAGATGTTCCCGGTATCTTTGGGAGATTTTGTATGACTGGCATTATAACTATTTGTCTTTTGGGTGAAAGATGGTTACCACAATTAGAATCAGGTGAAAGATTATTACCACGGTCAGAATCGAGTAAAAGATTGTTACCACAGTCAGGGTTGGGTGAAGGACGGCTACTTAGCTTGGAAGCATAGTCAGACTGGTACCGCGTTAAGAATCAGGTGAAAGATGGTTACCACAGTTAGGATCAAGTGAAGGACATCTGCTTAGCTTATAAGCATAGTCAAAATGGTACCACAATCTGAATCGGGTGGAAGATTGTTGATTTGTTTGGAAGAGACCTAGTTCTATGCATCAGTTAACAGTTACTCTAAAGGGAACTTTGCTCTGTTCAAAGATCATCTGAAAAAAGGGGTTCTTGCTCCATGTAAAGATTGTTTGGAAAGGGAAACCTTGCTCTGTTCAAAGGTTTTCTAAAAAGGGAGACCTTGCTCTGTGTAAAGGTTGTCAGTTGATTGAAAGACATGAGTCTTGAAGGCTATCACGTGATTTTCTAAAAATGAGAGTGTTCTGATGAACTAGGTACTTTGAACCATTGAGAGGTCGATCTAAACCACTTTGGTATTAGGGTGATTGTTTTGAAAGGTGCCGGTCAGGTTTGGGAATGTTTTGATTAGATTCAAGACAGTACCGGTCAGTTTTGGAAGGTGTCAGATTTGAGGGGGTTTCAGTCAGCTTTGTGAAGGCATCAGTTAGCTTCGAGAATGTACCTGTCAGTTTCGGAAGGATGTCGGTCAGTTTTGAGAAGGTACTGATCAAATTTGGAAGGTGTCATATATGAGGTTTTATGGAAGAAGCCATACTTTTAGGGGCAGTGACTTGAAAGGAAGGTGACTCGGTCACTTTGACAACAAGTGGGTTTAGCTTTGATTGATTCTGGCTTAGACCAAAGGGTTTACTTTGGTATTAAGACATTTTTTGCCAAAAAGGATTTTTGGCTTCAACGAATGTTTGGTGATTTAGGAATGATTATGCCAAAATGGGTTTAAAGAGATGAATTCAGGCTTAGAGAGATAAGGATTCTAAAATGGGTTTAGAGAGATAAGGGTGCCAAAATGAGTTTGGGCTTCAAGAATGATCATTTGCTTGGGCTTCGAGAGTGGTGGGTTGAACCTTTTGGTAAACTTGAAGGGACTTTGTTGAGATTAAAGGGACTTTGGAAGTCACACTTTGTCGATTAGATTTTGCAAGATTGCCACTCAATTTGATGGGTCTTTGAAAGTGGAGAGGGGTTTTGTTTGGCTTGATGTAATGAGCATTTGACTTACGCGTCACTGATGAGAGGTAAAGCTCATTTAACTACTTCAGCTAAGAAGGCAATTTTGAAGACAACTTGACGATTTTGAAGGTGATGCCTTTGACAAGGGATAAAGGCAACTCAATTGTTTTAGGTATGAAATATGAGGAATTGATATAAAATTATGACTTAGAGGGTAGGCCCTTTATGAGATCTTCCTTTTACTTTCGAAAATAATCCATGGTAAAAATGAATGTGATTGCGAACCCTTAATTTTGCACCCTCGGCATGTGGTTGAACCTGAAGAACCTTTGGCGAAAGTGTGAGGATCAAAAGAAAGAACGGATAAAAATGGGCCCAAAAACTAAAAGTTCGTTTGCGGTTGCCGCAAGATAAATCTGCAGCACCGCAGAGCCTACCTGCGATTGCCACAGATTGCTCTTATGGTGCCACAAAAGAAGTTTGTGGCAGTATTTGGTTGCCGCAGGAAGCCTCTGCAGTACTACAGAACTCCTGTGCGACAACGACTTTGAAATTCATGAATCCCACATCTAAAAATGCAGAAAACAGTCCCCAACCCCTTTTACTACATATTCAGACCTCCCAACTCAGTTTTTTCACACATGGACTTGCTTGATCAACCTTTGATCTCAAAGCAAGCCTCAAAAGTTCTTTTTTTTGCTTGTTCCATAAAAAATGAATGAGCCCCCTAGTTCTAGAATTTCCTTTTATTTTTTATTTGCTTTGCTCTCTGCTCCTTGCTTTGCAAAGCATGTACGAGTCTTCCGCTCGAGGTCTGAGTTCTGCCTCAAGCCGAGAGAAGGTGGAATTAAGATATAGAAAGCAACTTTATCCGTTTGTCCCCAAACCTTGCAACATAAGGGAAGCATCAATCCTTTTCTTTTTTTTATTTTCTTTATTATGATTTTTGCTTTGTTTTCCCTCCTTAGGATTCTTTACTCCCCTTTGGGCTCCTTGCCTAATTTCTGCTCTTTTACTCCCTCACTCTATACTCAATTAATTAATTAAAATTGATTAACGGAGGATAGTTAATTAAAATCTGACATAATTAACTCAACTTGGTAAATTAATTAAAATTAATTAATCAATCAATCAATCCTCTCTAATTCAATCAATTGAAACATAATAAAAGGCTAAGACTAAACTAACCCCTTCGCAAGAAGGGAGAACTGTATGGGTTATAATTCTCATTCAACGGGATACGCAGGCATGCTTGGTCCAAACATTGAATCCAAAAAAAATAAATAAACTTCTCCCCCCTATCACCTTCCTCACTTAGTCAAGGTTTCTTTTAGGATTAGTTTGGGGAATATGTGACCTCCCTAGAACCCATAAGGGTTGGAGGACGTATCCCCTGATTTGGTTTTTTTCTATTGCAATCTATGATTTACTTATTCTGTTCGTTTATAATTTATTTTGTTTTATTACTTTATTTTATGGAATGAATGAATGAGATCATGCATCTTTAATTGTTCATGCATTTTACTTATTCATGAAATTAATTTTAAGCCATTTTGTATAAAATTTACCAAACTAATTTTTTTTTACATAAACCAAAAACCTAGTCTACGAATGCTTTTTGGTAATCGAAGATTAGTGCACTTTTCTATTGGGATAAATAATTAGAGTCATTCAATTAGGTTTTTCCCTTAACTTTTCCCATATATTATAAAATTAAGGTGGCGACTAAAAATCAATCAATCTGAATTAGGGGCCTCCAATGTGAAACCAAACCCAAAAGAGCATTTTGATTCCCTCTTAGTGGATCGGACCGGTGCTAAGATGAAGCCTTATAGGTCCGATACACTAAAAGGAATCAAAATGCTCATTGGGTTTGAAGTTTTAACCAAGCCAACAAGCTAATGGCCTTCAACCAAGCCTTCAACCAACCTAGGGTATAACCCTATAATCTCCAAGACAAACAAGCCATTTGTCTTCATTCTTCCGAAATAGGGGCACCTTCCTCCCAAAAGATTTGCACTTTATACCAAATTGACCTTTCACAGATTCAAGGCATCCAATTCATAAAAGTATTTGCAGATTCAGAAGCATTTCACACTAAACAGGTCACTAATCAGAGCTCCTAAATCAAAACGAATCATCAATCCAAATTCCATGAATCAAAATGGATCATTAATCCAAATTCCATGAATCAAGACGGATCATCAATCCGAATTCTTGAATCAAAACAGATCATCAATCTGAATTCCTAAATCAAGACTGACGATCAACCAAGTCATAGGATCCTCCACCCAAACAAATCAATTTCAACTTTAGAATTAGACCCATCCTAGGATAGCCCTAGGATTCATACCATAAATTTGAATTAGGTTTCTCTTCTAGATCCTAAAGCTATCCTAGGATAGCTTTAGGATCTTTTACCCAAGTATACCGAGAATATCACTTTCATTCTAGATTTTCCTAAACAAATCAAGAATATCACTTTCATTCCAATCTCAATGTCTAAAAAATACTAGGAGCAAGCTTCTTTTATCAACCAATCCACCCATAAATGCCTAACAACGATCACCTAGACATTCCCACGGTTCCTTTTGCCATCTTTCTCATATTCAATCATTTCTGTCACCCAAAATATGTCCAAACACTGACCTAGACATTACATTGGTTCCTTATTCCAATCCTATTCCACATTTTCACTATCATCATAATTACCTTACAGACAAGACAATTCTGATGAGAGGGCAACTGTGAATCCTTAATTTTACACCCCAAAAATATATAAACAATAATATAAATAAAAATAAAAAATAAAAAATTGCAGTTAGGCCTGCGACTACCGCAGGGTGCCCTTGCGGTTGCACTAGGACACTTGGGCTTCTGCAGGCCATCCAGCGGTTACCACAGACACTTTTTTCAATTTTTTTTTTATTTTTTTTCTATTTTTCACTCCTCTTGGCACCAAATCTAACATCTGAACTTCTCTAATTCATTCCCCAACCTTCACCCGAGTTTAAAGTTTTATTTTTATTTATATTTTTGCTTTGCTATTTCTCCTTGCTTTGCAAAGAAAATTAGGTTGTGACTTCCTAAGCCGACCCGTCAAATCAAAAGCTTCTCGCCGTCTGAGGCAAGTTCCTCGCCTTCCGAGGCAAGTCCCCCGCCAAGCGAAACAAATCTTCTCCATCTCAAAGCAGCACGATGTGAACCCTTATTTTAGCACCCCCAAAAATATTTCTGAACTCACCAGAGCTGATCATAATATTTTTCTATCTAAACTGACACTTTTTCGATCCTGATCGAACCATTTGTACCAGACAACATTTTTTCAAAAATAACCAAATTTTTCTCAAAGTTGACTGTCAAACTGTCCCAAAAATATTTCTGAACTCACTAGAGCTGATCAGAATATTTTTCTATCCAGATCGACACTTTTTTGATCATGACCTGATCATCTGTACCAGTCAGTATTTTTCCAAAACTGACTAGATTTTCCTCAAAACTGACTGCCAATATGTCCGATAATTAATTTTGGATCCACTACCACTGACCGGTAATTTTTCAGACTTCAGAAACTCCTAAAAACTGACCTGGAACCTCTAAAAACTGACCCAAAAAACACCAAAAAATAATCAGAGGGTGAGCGGCCTGAAAATCAGGCAGCCTCGTGGACATCCGCAGGACTTGTCGGCGCGTGTTTGCTTTTGCGAGGTGCATCCTGTTGCACGTTAGTGGCAGACATGTCAGGTCAGACCTGACGCGTCTGACGGCCGCCAGGAGGGCTGGCGTGTTGGCACTTCTGCCAGCCCCCCTGGTGGACGCCGCGAGCTTGGCTTGTGGACGCGCGTGGATGCCACGTGCGTCCGCGAGTCCTCTTCACGGCCGGTCGGCTTTTCACCATTTTAACCTTTTACCCCCCATTTTTTTTTCCTGCTTTTGAAGCCCTTTTTGATCTTTTTTCACCCCCACCTGCTCCTATAAATACCCCCCTATTTCTCATTTCAAATTACACCTCAAACATTTATCGATCGGTTATCCATTTGCTTCTTCTCTCTCTCTCTCTCTAAGTATTTTCCACAGTCATTTTGAGTAATCATAATTAATTAATTAATTAAAAATCAATTTTAATTAATTAATTAATTTTCTTTAAATTAAGTTCTCACTCAATTTGATTAATTAATCATTTTAATTAATCACTTTAATTAATTAATCCTTTTAATTAATTAAAATTGGGTAATTAAGTAATTAAAAAGTATTTTTTCCAAAATCAATCCTGTTTTATGAAATGGAACTCTGATCCGGTAAAACCACTCTCCCACCACTCAAACCCACAAAGAAGGTATAATCTCTTACCCTCACTCAAACCCTAAACCAAACCAAACCAATCAAATCTGACCGATTTTTAAACCCCCTTCCACCTTAGAGTGGAATGAACTACGTGGGTTTTGATCCCCATTTAATGGGGTACGTAGGTAAGCTTGGAATCTAAATCCAAGTTTCAAATCCAAATCTCAATCAATCCCCTTCCCCCTTTTATTTCCCATGTAAAAATGTAAATCTATGTCTTCCTTGTAAATTTCAAATAAAGCAATTAATTATTCAATTATTTTAGAGTAAATGAGTGATTTTGTGATTTTCCTAGTACCCATAAGGGCTAGAGGAAATACTCTCCTTTACTTGTGAATGTTTAAATACCTACTTTTTATTTCTTTTCATCTGTCTCATGACTATGCCATGCTCATGCATTATAAATTGTCATTAAATACTTGTCATTCATGAAATTAATTTTCTAAAAGTCCAATTAAATTTAAAA